>JBAIZL010000005.1:64397654-64477654 GCA_036971475.1 Prosapia bicincta | reverse complement strand
AAAGGTTATACGGTAGAGTATAGTTCAGTAAAGATATATTGAAATGTTTAGCGAGGTAATTATCCGATAATTAATTATTTTACTGTCAGAACAACTGTGTTTTCTTCTTAACCTACTTAGTATAAAGGATATAAGGTAGGGTATAGTTCAGTAAAGATATATTGAAATGTTTAGCGAGTTAATTATCCGATAATTAACTATTTTACTGTCAGAACAACTGTGTTTTCTTCTTATCTTACTTAGTATAAAGGTTATACGGTAGAGTATAGTTCAGTAAAGATATATTGATATGTTTAGCGAGTTAATTATCCGATAATTAACTCTTTTACTGTCAGAACAACTGTGTTTTCTTCTTAACCTACCTAGTATAAAGGATATAAGGTAGGGTATAGTTCAGTAAAGATATATTGAAATGTTTAGCGAGTTAATTATCCGATAATTAATTATTTTACTGTCAGAACAACTGTGTTTTCTTCTTAACCTACTTAGTATAAAGGTCATACGGTAGGGTATAGTTCAGTAAAGATGTATTGAAATGTTTAGCGAGGTAATTATCCGATAATTAACTATTTTACTGTCAGAACAACTGTGTTATCTTCTTAACCTACTTAGTATAAAGGTCATACGGTAGAGTATAGTTCAGTAAAGATATATTGAAATGCTTAGCGAGTGAATTATTCGATAATTAACTCTTTTACTGTCAGAACAACTGTGTTTTCTTCTTAACCTACTTAGTATAAAGGTTATACGGTAGAGTATAGTTCAGTAAAGATATATTGAAATGTTTAGCGAGGTAATTATCCGATAATTAATTATTTTACTGTCAGAACAACTGTGTTTTCTTCTTAACCTACTTAGTATAAAGGATATAAGGTAGGGTATAGTTCAGTAAAGATATATTGAAATGTTTAGCGAGTTAATTATCCGATAATTAACTATTTTACTGTCAGAACAACTGTGTTTTCTTCTTAACCTACTTAGTATAAAGGTTATACGGTAGAGTATAGTTCAGTAAAGATATATTGAAATGTTTAGCGAGGTAATTATCCGATAATTAATTATTTTACTGTCAGAACAACTGTGTTTTCTTCTTAACCTACTTAGTATAAAGGATATAAGGTAGGGTATAGTTCAGTAAAGATATATTGAAATGTTTAGCGAGTTAATTATCCGATAATTAATTATTTTACTGTCAGAACAACTGTGTTTTCTTCTTAACCTACTTAGTATAAAGGTCATACGGTAGGGTATAGTTCAGTAAAGATGTATTGAAATGTTTAGCGAGGTAATTATCCGATAATTAACTATTTTACTGTCAGAACAACTGTGTTATCTTCTTAACCTACTTAGTATAAAGGTCATACGGTAGAGTATAGTTCAGTAAAGATATATTGAAATGCTTAGCGAGTGAATTATTCGATAATTAACTCTTTTACTGTCAGAACAACTGTGTTTTCTTCTTAACCTACTTAGTATAAAGGTTATACGGTAGAGTATAGTTCAGTAAAGATATATTGAAATGTTTAGCGAGGTAATTATCCGATAATTAATTATTTTACTGTCAGAACAACTGTGTTTTCTTCTTAACCTACTTAGTATAAAGGTTATACGGTAGAGTATAGTTCAGTAAAGATATATTGAAATGTTTAGCGAGGTAATTATCCGATAATTAATTATTTTACTGTCAGAACAACTGTGTTTTCTTCTTAACCTACTTAGTATAAAGGTCATACGGTAGGGTATAGTTCAGTAAAGATGTATTGAAATGTTTAGCGAGGTAATTATCCGATAATTAACTATTTTACTGTCAGAACAACTGTGTTATCTTCTTAACCTACTTAGTATAAAGGTTATACGGTAGGGTATAGTTCAGTAAAGATATATTGAAATGTTTAGCGAGGTAATTATCCGATAATTAATTATTTTACTGTCAGAACAACTGTGTTTTCTTCTTAACCTACTTAGTATAAAGGTCATACGGTAGGGTATAGTTCAGTAAAGATATATTGAAATGTTTAGCGAGGTAATTATCCGATAATTAACTATTTTACTGTCAGAACAACTGTGTTTTCTTCTTAACCTACTTAGTATAAAGGTTATACGGTAGAGTATAGTTCAGTAAAGATATATTGAAATGTTTAGCGAGTTAATTATCCGATAATTAATTATTTTACTGTCAGAACAACTGTGTTTTCTTCTTAACCTACTTAGTATAAAGGTCATACGGTAGGGTATAGTTCAGTAAAGATATATTGAAATGTTTAGCGAGTTAATTATCCGATAATTAACTATTTTACTGTCAGAACAACTGTGTTTTCTTCTTAACCTACTTAGTATAAACGTTATACGGTAGAGTATAGTTCAGTAAAGATATATTGAAATGTTTAGCGAGTTAATTATCCGATAATTAACTATTTTACTGTCAGAACAACTGTGTTTTCTTCTTAACCTACTTAGTATAAAGGTCATACGGTAGGGTATAGTTCAGTAAAGATATATTGAAATGTTTAGCGAGTTAATTATCCGATAATTAACTATTTTACTGTCAGAACAACTGTGTTTTCTTCTTAACCTACTTAGTATAAACGTTATACGGTAGAGTATAGTTCAGTAAAGATATATTGAAATGTTTAGCGAGTTAATTATCCGATAATTAACTATTTTACTGTCAGAACAACTGTGTTTTCTTCTTAACCTACTTAGTATAAAGGTTATAAGGTGGAGTATAGTTCAGTAAAGATATATTGAAATGTTTAGCGAGTTAATTATCCGATAATTAACTCTTTTACTGTCAGAACAACTGTGTTTTCTTCTTAACCTACTTAGTATAAAGGTTATACGGTAGAGTATAGTTCAGTAAAGATATATTGAAATGTTTAGCGAGTTAATTATCCGATAATTAACTATTTTACTGTCAGAACAACTGTGTTTTCTTCTTAACCTACTTAGTATAAAGGTTATACGGTAGGGTATAGTTCAGTAAAGATATATTGAAATGTTTAGCGAGTTAATTATCCGATAATTAATTATTTTACTGTCAGAACAACTGTGTTTTCTTCTTAACCTACTTAGTATAAAGGTTATACGGTAGGGTATAGTTCAGTAAAGATATATTGAAATGTTTAGCGAGTTAATTATCCGATAATTAATTATTTTACTGTCAGAACAACTGTGTTTTCTTCTTAACCTACTTAGTATAAAGGTTATACGGTAGGGTATAGTTCAGTAAAGATATATTGAAATGTTTAGCGAGTTAATTATCCGATAATTAACTATTTTACTGTCAGAACAACTGTGTTTTCTTCTTAACCTACTTAGTATAAAGGTTATACGGTAGAGTATAGTTCAGTAAAGATATATTGAAATGTTTAGCGAGGTAATTATCCGACAATTAACTATTTTACTGTCAGAACAACTGTGTTTTCTTCTTAACCTACTTAGTATAAAGGTTATACGGTAGAGTATAGTTCAGTAAAGATATATTGAAATGTTTAGCGAGTTAATTATCCGATAATCAACTATTTTACTGTCAGAACAACTGTGTTTTCTTCTTAACCTACTTAGTATAAAGGTTATACGGTAGAATATAGTTCAGTAAAGATATATTGAAATGCTTAGCGAGGTAATTATCCGACAATTAACTATTTTACTGTCAGAACAACTGTGTTTTCTTCTTAACCTACTTAGTATAAAGGTTATACGGTAGAGTATAGTTCAGTAAAGATATATTGAAATGTTTAGCGAGGTAATTATCCGACAATTAACTATTTTACTGTCAGAACAACTGTGTTTTCTTCTTAACCTACTTAGTATAAAGGTTATACGGTAGAGTATAGTTCAGTAAAGATATATTGAAATGTTTAGCGAGTTAATTATCCGATAATCAACTATTTTACTGTCAGAACAACTGTGTTTTCTTCTTGACCTACTTAGTATAAAGGTTATACGGTAGAATATAGTTCAGTAAAGATATATTGAAATGTTTAGCGAGTTAATTATCCGATAATTAATTATTTTACTGTCAGAACAACTGTGTTTTCTTCTTGACCTACTTAGTATAAAGGTTATACGGTAGAGTATAGTTCAGTAAAGATATATTGACATGTTTTGCGAGGTAATTATTCGATAATCAACTATTTTACTGTCAGAACAACTGTGTTTTCTTCTTAACCTACTTAGTATAAAGGTTATACGGTAGAGTATAGTTCAGTAAAGATATATTGAAATGCTTAGCGAGTGAATTATCCGATAATTAACTATTTTACTGTCAGAACATTTGTGTTTTCTTCTTAACCTACTTAGTATAAAGGTTATACGGCAGAATATAGTTCAGTAAAGATATATTGAAATGTTTAGCGAGTTAATTATCCGATAATCAACTATTTTACTGTCAGAACAACTGTGTTTTCTTCTTAACCTACTTAGTATAAAGGTTATACGGTAGAGTATAGTTCAGTAAAGATATATTGAAATGTTTAGCGAGTTAATTATCCGATAATCAACTATTTTACTGTCAGAACAATGGTGTTTTCTTCTTAACCTACTTAGTATAAAGGTTATACGGTAGGGTATAGTTTAGTAAAGATATATTGATATGTTTAGCGAGTTAATTATTCGATAATTAACTATTTTACTGTCAGAACAACTGTGTTTTCTTCTTAACCTACTTTGTATAAAGGTTATACGGTAGAATATAGTTTAGTAAAGATATATTGATATGTTTAGCGAGTTAATTATCCGATAATCAACTATTTTACTGTCAGAACAACTGTGTTTTCTTCTTAACCTACTTAGTATAAAGGTTATACGGTAGAATATAGTTTAGTAAAGATATATTGATATGTTTAGCGAGTTAATTATCCGATAATCAACTATTTTACTGTCAGAACAACTGTGTTTTCTTCTTAACCTACTTAGTATAAAGGTTATACGGTAGGGTATAGTTTAGTAAAGATATATTGATATGTTTAGCGAGTTAATTATTCGATAATTAACTATTTTACTGTCAGAACAACTGTGTTTTCTTCTTAACCTACTTAGTATAAAGGTTATACGGTAGGGTATAGTTTAGTAAAGATATATTGATATGTTTAGCGAGTTAATTATCCGATAATCAACTATTTTACTGTCAGAACAACTGTGTTTTCTTCTTAACCTACTTAGTATAAAGGTTATACGGTAGGGTATAGTTTAGTAAAGATATATTGATATGTTTAGCGAGTTAATTATTCGATAATTAACTATTTTACTGTCAGAACAACTGTGTTTTCTTCTTAACCTACTTAGTATAAAGGTTATACGGTAGAATATAGTTTAGTAAAGATATATTGATATGTTTAGCGAGTTAATTATTCGATAATTAACTATTTTACTGTCAGAACAACTGTGTTTTCTTCTTAACCTACTTAGTATAAAGGTTATACGGTAGGGTATAGTTTAGTAAAGATATATTGATATGTTTAGCGAGTTAATTATTCGATAATTAACTATTTTACTGTCAGAACAACTGTGTTTTCTTCTTAACCTACTTAGTATAAAGGTTATACGGTAGGGTATAGTTTAGTAAAGATATATTGATATGTTTAGCGAGTTAATTATCCGATAATCAACTATTTTACTGTCAGAACAACTGTGTTTTCTTCTTAACCTACTTAGTATAAAGGTTATACGGTAGGGTATAGTTTAGTAAAGATATATTGATATGTTTAGCGAGTTAATTATTCGATAATTAACTATTTTACTGTCAGAACAACTGTGTTTTCTTCTTAACCTACTTAGTATAAAGGTTATACGGTAGAATATAGTTTAGTAAAGATATATTGATATGTTTAGCGAGTTAATTATCCGATAATCAACTATTTTACTGTCAGAACAACTGTGTTTTCTTCTTAACCTACTTAGTATAAAGGTTATACGGTAGAATATAGTTTAGTAAAGATATATTGATATGTTTAGCGAGTTAATTATCCGATAATCAACTATTTTACTGTCAGAACAACTGTGTTTTCTTCTTAACCTACTTAGTATAAAGGTTATACGGTAGGGTATAGTTTAGTAAAGATATATTGATATGTTTAGCGAGTTAATTATTCGATAATTAACTATTTTACTGTCAGAACAACTGTGTTTTCTTTTTAACCTACTTAGTATAAAGGTTATACGGTAGGGTATAGTTTAGTAAAGATATATTGATATGTTTAGCGAGTTAATTATCCGATAATCAACTATTTTACTGTCAGAACAACTGTGTTTTCTTCTTAACCTACTTAGTATAAAGGTTATACGGTAGGGTATAGTTTAGTAAAGATATATTGATATGTTTAGCGAGTTAATTATCCGATAATCAACTATTTTACTGTCAGAACAACTGTGTTTTCTTCTTAACCTACTTAGTATAAAGGTTATACGGTAGAATATAGTTTAGTAAAGATATATTGATATGTTTAGCGAGTTAATTATCCGATAATCAACTATTTTACTGTCAGAACAACTGTGTTTTCTTCTTAACCTACTTAGTATAAAGGTTATACGGTAGAATATAGTTTAGTAAAGATATATTGATATGTTTAGCGAGTTAGTTATCCGATAATCAACTATTTTACTGTCAGAACAACTGTGTTTTCTTCTTAACCTACTTAGTATAAAGGTTATAAGGTGGAGTATAGTTCAGTAAAGATATATTGATATGTTTAGCGAGTTAATTATCCGATAATTAACTCTTTTACTGTCAGAACAACTGTGTTTTCTTCTTAACCTACCTAGTATAAAGGTTATACGGTAGGGTATAGTTTAGTAAAGATATATTGATATGTTTATCGAGTTAATTATCCGATAATCAACTATTTTACTGTCAGAACAACTGTGTTTTCTTCTTAACCTACTTAGTATAAAGGTTATACGGTAGAATATAGTTTAGTAAAGATATATTGATATGTTTAGCGAGTTAATTATCCGATAATCAACTATTTTACTGTCAGAACAACTGTGTTTTCTTCTTAACCTACTTAGTATAAAGGTTATACGGTAGAATATAGTTTAGTAAAGATATATTGATATGTTTAGCGAGTTAGTTATCCGATAATCAACTATTTTACTGTCAGAACAACTGTGTTTTCTTCTTAACCTACTTAGTATAAAGGTTATACGGTAGGGTATAGTTTAGTAAAGATATATTGATATGTTTAGCGAGTTAATTATCCGATAATTAACTATTTTACTGTCCGAACATTTGTGTTTTCTTCTTAACCTACTTAGTATAAAGGTTATACGGTAGGGTATAGTTTAGTAAAGATATATTGATATGTTTAGCGAGTTAATTATCCGATAATTAACTATTTTACTGTCCGAACATTTGTGTTTTCTTCTTAACCTACTTAGTATAAAGGTTATACGGTAGGGTATAGTTTAGTAAAGATATATTGATATGTTTAGCGAGTTAATTATCCGATAATTAACTATTTTACTGTCAGAACAACTGTGTTTTCTTCTTAACCTACTTAGTATAAAGGTTATACGGTAGGGTATAGTTTAGTAAAGATATATTGATATGTTTAGCGAGTTAATTATCCGATAATTAACTATTTTACTGTCAGAACAACTGTGTTTTCTTCTTAACCTACTTAGTATAAAGGTTATACGGTAGGGTATAGTTTAGTAAAGATATATTGATATGTTTAGCGAGTTAATTATCCGATAATTAACTATTTTACTGTCAGAACAACTGTGTTTTCTTCTTAACCTACTTAGTATAAAGGTTATACGGTAGGGTATAGTTTAGTAAAGATATATTGATATGTTTAGCGAGTTAATTATCCGATAATTAACTATTTTACTGTCAGAACAACTGTGTTTTCTTCTTAACCTACTTAGTATAAAGGTTATACGGTAGGGTATAGTTTAGTAAAGATATATTTATATGTTTAGCGAGTTAATTATCCGATAATTAACTATTTTACTGTCAGAACAACTGTGTTTTCTTCTTAACCTACTTAGTATAAAGGTTATACGGTAGGGTATAGTTTAGTAAAGATATATTGATATGTTTAGCGAGTTAATTATCCGATAATTAACTATTTTACTGTCAGAACAACTGTGTTTTCTTCTTAACCTACTTAGTATAAAGGTTATACGGTAGAATATAGTTTAGTAAAGATATATTGATATGTTTAGCGAGTTAATTATCCGATAATCAACTATTTTACTGTCAGAACAACTGTGTTTTCTTCTTAACCTACTTAGTATAAAGGTTATACGGTAGGGTATAGTTTAGTAAAGATATATTGTTATGTTTAGCGAGTTAATTATCCGATAATTAACTATTTTACTGTCAGAACAACTGTGTTTTCTTCTTAACCTACTTAGTATAAAGGTTATACGGTAGGGTATAGTTTAGTAAAGATATATTGATATGTTTAGCGAGTTAATTATCCGATAATTAACTATTTTACTGTCAGAACAACTGTGTTTTCTTCTTAACCTACTTAGTATAAAGGTTATACGGTAGGGTATAGTTTAGTAAAGATATATTGATATGTTTAGCGAGTTAATTATCCGATAATTAACTATTTTACTGTCAGAACAACTGTGTTTTCTTCTTAACCTACTTAGTATAAAGGTTATACGGTAGGGTATAGTTTAGTAAAGATATATTGATATGTTTAGCGAGTTAATTATCCGATAATTAACTATTTTACTGTCAGAACAACTGTGTTTTCTTCTTAACCTACTTAGTATAAAGGTTATACGGTAGGGTATAGTTTAGTAAAGATATATTGATATGTTTAGCGAGTTAATTATCCGATAATCAACTATTTTACTGTCAGAACAACTGTGTTTTCTTCTTAACCTACTTAGTATAAAGGTTATACGGTAGGGTATAGTTTAGTAAAGATATATTGATATGTTTAGCGAGTTAATTATCCGATAATTAACTATTTTACTGTCAGAACAACTGTGTTTTCTTCTTAACCTACTTAGTATAAAGGTTATACGGTAGGGTATAGTTTAGTAAAGATATATTGATATGTTTAGCGAGTTAATTATCCGATAATTAACTATTTTACTGTCAGAACAACTGTGTTTTCTTCTTAACCTACTTAGTATAAAGGTTATACGGTAGGGTATAGTTTAGTAAAGATATATTGATATGTTTAGCGAGTTAATTATCCGATAATTAACTATTTTACTGTCAGAACAACTGTGTTTTCTTCTTAACCTACTTAGTATAAAGGTTATACGGTAGGGTATAGTTTAGTAAAGATATATTGATATGTTTAGCGAGTTAATTATCCGATAATTAACTATTTTACTGTCAGAACAACTGTGTTTTCTTCTTAACCTACTTAGTATAAAGGTTATACGGTAGAATATAGTTTAGTAAAGATATATTGATATGTTTAGCGAGTTAATTATCCGATAATCAACTATTTTACTGTCAGAACAACTGTGTTTTCTTCTTAACCTACTTAGTATAAAGGTTATACGGTAGAATATAGTTTAGTAAAGATATATTGATATGTTTAGCGAGTTAGTTATCCGATAATCAACTATTTTACTGTCAGAACAACTGTGTTTTCTTCTTAACCTACTTAGTATAAAGGTTATACGGTAGGGTATAGTTTAGTAAAGATATATTGATATGTTTAGCGAGTTAATTATCCGATAATTAACTATTTTACTGTCCGAACATTTGTGTTTTCTTCTTAACCTACTTAGTATAAAGGTTATACGGTAGGGTATAGTTCAGTAAAGATATATTGAAATGTTTAGCGAGTTAATTATCCGATAATTAACTCTTTTACTGTCAGAACAACTGTGTTTTCTTCTTAACCTACTTAGTATAAAGGTTATACGGTAGGGTATAGTTTAGTAAAGATATATTGATATGTTTAGCGAGTTAATTATCCGATAATCAACTATTTTACTGTCCGAACATTTGTGTTTTCTTCTTAACCTACTTAGTATAAAGGTTATACGGTAGGGTATAGTTTAGTAAAGATATATTGATATGTTTAGCGAGTTAATTATCCGATAATTAACTATTTTACTGTCCGAACAACTGTGTTTTCTTCTTAACCTACTTAGTATAAAGGTTATACGGTAGGGTATAGTTTAGTAAAGATATATTGATATGTTTAGCGAGTTAATTATCCGATAATTAACTATTTTACTGTCCGAACATTTGTGTTTTCTTCTTAACCTACTTAGTATAAAGGTTATACGGTAGGGTATAGTTTAGTAAAGATATATTGATATGTTTAGCGAGTTAATTATCCGATAATTAACTATTTTACTGTCCGAACAACTGTGTTTTCTTCTTAACCTACTTAGTATAAAGGTTATACGGTAGGGTATAGTTTAGTAAAGATATATTGATATGTTTAGCGAGTTAATTATCCGATAATCAACTATTTTACTGTCCGAACATTTGTGTTTTCTTCTTAACCTACTTAGTATAAAGGTTATACGGTAGGGTATAGTTTAGTAAAGATATATTGATATGTTTAGCGAGTTAGTTATCCGATAATCAACTATTTTACTGTCAGAACAACTGTGTTTTCTTCTTAACCTACTTAGTATAAAGGTTATACGGTAGGGTATAGTTTAGTAAAGATATATTGATATGTTTAGCGAGTTAATTATCCGATAATTAACTATTTTACTGTCCGAACATTTGTGTTTTCTTCTTAACCTACTTAGTATAAAGGTTATACGGTAGGGTATAGTTTAGTAAAGATATATTGATATGTTTAGCGGGTTAATTATCCGATAAATAACTATTTTACTGTCCGAACATTTGTGTTTTCTTCTTAACCTACTTAGTATAAAGGTTATACGGTAGGGTATAGTTCAGTAAAGATATATTGAAATGTTTAGCGAGTTAATTATCCGATAATCAACTATTTTACTGTCCGAACATTTGTGTTTTCTTCTTAACCTACTTAGTATAAAGGTTATACGGTAGGGTATAGTTCAGTAAAGATATATTGAAATGTTTAGCGAGTTAATTATCCGATAATTAACTATTTTACTGTCAGAACAACTTTGTTTTCTTCTTAACCTACTTAGTATAAAGGTTATACGGTAGGGTATAGTTTAGTAAAGATATATTGATATGTTTAGCGAGTTAATTATCCGATAATTAACTATTTTACTGTCCGAACATTTGTGTTTTCTTCTTAACCTACTTAGTATAAAGGTTATACGGTAGGGTATAGTTTAGTAAAGATATATTGATATGTTTAGCGAGTTAATTATCCGATAATTAACTATTTTACTGTCCGAACATTTGTGTTTTCTTCTTAACCTACTTAGTATAAAGGTTATACGGTAGGGTATAGTTTAGTAAAGATATATTGATATGTTTAGCGAGTTAATTATCCGATAATTAACTATTTTACTGTCCGAACATTTGTGTTTTCTTCTTAACCTACTTAGTATAAAGGTTATACGGTAGGGTATAGTTTAGTAAAGATATATTGATATGTTTAGCGAGTTAATTATCCGATAATTAACTATTTTACTGTCCGAACATTTGTGTTTTCTTCTTAACCTACTTAGTATAAAGGTTATACGGTAGGGTATAGTTTAGTAAAGATATATTGATATGTTTAGCGAGTTAATTATCCGATAATTAACTATTTTACTGTCCGAACATTTGTGTTTTCTTCTTAACCTACTTAGTATAAAGGTTATACGGTAGGGTATAGTTTAGTAAAGATATATTGATATGTTTAGCGGGTTAATTATCCGATAAATAACTATTTTACTGTCCGAACATTTGTGTTTTCTTCTTAACCTACTTAGTATAAAGGTTATACGGTAGGGTATAGTTCAGTAAAGATATATTGAAATGTTTAGCGAGTTAATTATCCGATAATCAACTATTTTACTGTCCGAACATTTGTGTTTTCTTCTTAACCTACTTAGTATAAAGGTTATACGGTAGGGTATAGTTCAGTAAAGATATATTGAAATGTTTAGCGAGTTAATTATCCGATAATTAACTATTTTACTGTCAGAACAACTTTGTTTTCTTCTTAACCTACTTAGTATAAAGGTTATACGGTAGGGTATAGTTTAGTAAAGATATATTGATATGTTTAGCGAGTTAATTATCCGATAATTAACTATTTTACTGTCCGAACATTTGTGTTTTCTTCTTAACCTACTTAGTATAAAGGTTATACGGTAGGGTATAGTTTAGTAAAGATATATTGATATGTTTAGCGAGTTAATTATTCGATAATTAACTATTTTACTGTCAGAACAACTGTGTTTTCTTCTTAACCTACTTAGTATAAAGGTTATACGGTAGGGTATAGTTTAGTAAAGATATATTGATATGTTTAGCGAGTGAATTATCCGATAATTAACTCTTTTACTGTCAGAACAACTGTGGTTTCCTTTAGTTCGTATAACCGAAGCTCTACTGTATATGTTAGTTAACAAGTTATAGAAATAAACAAAACTGCGTCTTCTATCATTGCAAATCATGAAAATCATGCAAATTAGTATAACAATAATAATATAATGAACCAAAATATACCTAACCTAACAGAACAACAAAATGAACAAAAATTGATTTGAAATGTAACATGAGTTTGTAAATATTTCAGTTTTGTTAACAGAATTCTTTGTTAACTTCAACCTTCTTTGAGTGATTTACACAGAATGTGATTATTGTAGATACTTGTAAAGATAAGACATAACATCTCCTTAAATATTTTGAATCATGAACTTATTAAATAATTGAACTCTTGAAATTTGTAGTCCATTACGTTGGGCGAATCTCAATTAATCACTTTCACATTAGTTTATGACTATCCGAACTTTAAATTTTGTAAATTTATAAAAACTCACTGAAACAGAACATTTTCGATCTCTCCGTGGCGATCTTCATTAGTCCGAAAACGTTCTGTCTCAATAAGGTTTTACAAATTTAAAGTTCAGGTAGTCATAAATTAATGTTAAAGTGATTAATTAAAATTTGTATATCTATAAAATAACTTTATGGAAGAAATGATTAAATAGCCGGTGTTTATATCATGTATGTATAAGCCAAGTTGCTCCAACATTATGTAAAATTTCTTTAGTTGTCACTTTCAGTATGTTAAATATGAGTCCAAGTATGAAATTCGACGCCGACTTTTGTGGTTAATAAGCGTATGATAATTTATGTTTTCGTTAATGGAAAATTAATTTTTACTTTTTAATAAGTAAAAGTTATATATTTGGGTTCTTTTTCTCGATTCTATTTTTTTTTTTTTTAAATAATTTTTACTGTATTAACAGTAACACTATCAGATTAAGATCGTTTCAAATAGAAATCTTTGATAGATTTAAAACTATTTCCATGGAGTTTTCTGGTTACATAAACGCTTTCAGCATTTTAGCCATTCGCTGAAACTGGAAATGAGTAAATAAGACTGGAAATATCGAAACGAAATTAATTTTTTTCTTACTGTATACAGTAATAATATTCAAATGAAGAAAAACTAAAAAATAAGGGTTTTGTGAAAGTTGTATTCCGTTTGTAAGCTATAGACAAGCAAAATGCAAATATAGCTATAAGGTATGTAGTAAATTGGCGTATTGGAATGCTACTTTGCCTGATACGAAAAACGCCATTAATTTTAAATTGTGCAACATTACAGTCACAACAAGACAACAAGTTGTAATTGAGTAAACGAGTTTAATGTTTTAAATATTTAAACGAATCAAGAGAAGCTTAAAGGAAAGCGTTTTTATATAACCTTGTATTATATTTCCTATATAATACGTGACTGATTTTACATTGTTTACGAAACCAATTATTTTATTAAATGTTTTTACATAAAGCGTAAAGAAGGTAATATCGCATTCCGAATTCCATGTGCAACTGTGAGCGGTATCACCACACGAGTGGCCCTCATCTAGAGCCAGGATGTATTTGCTTCCTTATTCTGTCTCCATAGAGTTAGTTACTTGTAGGCTTATTCTCCTTAGCTGACTCTTGTATAACCTAGGATGTGAAGTAGTTCAGATAACAGTAGCGTCCATACGCTATGATTCCCCTCACTTGATATCCCGATACATCCACAACTCTATGTATACCCCTTGTGTGTACATCCATCGACGTGCTTGAGATCTCACCCACTTCCTGTCGTTCGGTAAGATTGCAGTTAGAAATAGGGGCGCTTGATAAACCATATCCTATAAGGAGTGTCTATAATGCGCAGTGTGCCTTTCTGCGCACACACTAATTCATTTCTGTGAATTTGTATGATAGCTTATCCACATCCTAGTCTGGATTACAAAGCGTATTCAGAATGTGCAATCGCTTAGACTTTAGTTCCACTTAAGCTATACAGTTTCCAATTCGTCCATTTCCAGTCAGTCCGACGTATGCTATTCTTACTATTTTCATGTGTATCTGTACACTCCAGGTCATTCGACCTTACTAAATCAACGTCCTAACAACCCTTTATGCTTAGTTTGTCTGGATAGCAAAGGGCATGAATGATCAACTATAATTCTTTAGTTTATTCCAAAGGATTTTAATTTAATCATAAACTAAGAAGCTTAGATGAATGAACCAGGCGCATGTTAAATCTTAGTAACCAACCCCTCCAACCTTGGAAATTTTGCCATTTGGGGTTGCGCGTACCAGTAAAAAATGAACCAGATACATTTTAAATATTAGTATCCTACCCCCAACTTGGACATTCTGCCATTTGGGGTTGCACATACCAGTACAAAATGAACCAGGTACATTCTAAAACTTAGTATCCAACCCCTAACCTTGGAAATTCTGCCATTTGGGGTCGTGCATATCAGTACAAAATAAACCAGGTACATTTTAAATCTTAGTAACCAACCCCCAACCTTCGAAATTCTGCCATTTGAGGTCGCGCATACCAGTATAACTGCAGTTCTCGAGTGCCTTCAATAACAGTTCATTCATCATGCAAAGCCCTGATGTTGAATTAGGTGTAATGCACCCTGATGGCCTTGCTTACAGAGCTATCATTCTGCGGCGGGTAGGCGGCACAAGTAGTTGAAGATGAACGTGCAGTGGTCACGACCAGTAAGCGTCTGGAAACACGATTCACCCTTTGGTACGGGAGATCAGGGTACTTTTTCAGTTCTTTTAGGGTGACTATTTTTTTCAGTTTTATTGGTAAAGGCTAATAGAGCAGCGGGAATCAGGGAAGAAGACTACTTTTCGTTGAATTGACTGACGCTCAGAAGATAATTTACCTGCTATCGGTCTGATTTGTTGCTTGTCATGCCAAAGCTATGTTTTATCTAACCAAGTTAGTCGACGTTCTAAGAACGATTGTCCAGGTTGTGCGGCCGTTGACTTACTCTCGTTTATTAAATAGATTCACTTCAATAAAATCTGAAGTGTCTCAACAGTTGAGTGTTTAAGTCTCTGCAGTTGGGAGAATAGAATAGACTACAGCGGGAAATACTATTCTAATAAACTTGAGTAAAACATTTGAAGAAGTCTACGCTGAAATACATGCAGTTGGAAGAATCGTTATTGTTATCGGTTTCACAATTCTTTTAATCACTGATAATATTACAAAGAAAATCTTCCACGTTTTTGCTACAGACAAGAGCTCGCAATTCTCTTGCATGTGTAAATCCAGTTAGAATAGCTTCCACTCTCAAGGTCAGACTTCACCTAATTGCTTATATCTTGGTATGTTGTAATGTTTGAAACTGCGTTCAATCGGTACAAAATAGAAACTTAGCAAGTTATTTCTAAACTGGGTTTTAGCCAAAGTACCAAAGTGTGCTTAGAGTACGTTTATCGTTGTGCCACTTCTGTGACCGAATTTTTTCAACACCACGGTTGCATAAGTAGTTTATGGAAACGTCACAGAACCATTTGTAATTTAAAGCCATGTTTAAATTTAATATACTGGTTTCAAAAAGTTACTCGTGGTTTCGTCATGGCCGTGGTGACGCTGTGACAGTGTTACACTTGTAGCTAACGGCTTGCAGTTACTATACATTCGTTTTAGCTAGACTGATTTTCGATTTTATTTAAGGGAGCTAAATTTAAAAAAAATAAAAACATGGGTGTATTCAAAATTTCGTCATAAAATGTTCATATTCTCCGAGACAATTATTAAATTATAGGTTTAGTTTCAAAAATATAATTGTAAATAAATTATTAAAATAATGAGAATGACTTAAAATAATTAAAATCCTATTCAACCGAATTAACATCAAAGTGGAGTTAATATTTGACTCCATTTGATAGTTTTAGCACTCAAGCGCCTGGAATGTATGCAAGCTGCCGGCGTGATCAAAGGGCAAGTATTCTGCGCAGATCTCAGCTGGTTCTAGTCTAGTTGGCACTTGTGCGGTAGGTGGAATAACTCTACTAGCCTTGGTCAAAAACATTGTCTTTACCTCATACAACAGTTCATCGGCTGCAAGGGACAAGTATTCTGCGCAGAACTCAGCTGGTTCTAGTCTAGTTGGCACTTGTGCGGTAGGAAGAATAACTCTACTAGCCTTGGTGAAAAACATTGTCTTTACCTCATACAACAGTTCATCGGCTTCAAGGGACAAGTATTCTGCGCAGAACTCAGCTGGTTCTAGTCTAGTTGGCACTTGTGCGGTAGGAAGAATAACTCTACTAGCCTTGGTGAAAAACATTGTCTTTACCTCATACAACAGTTCATCGGCTTCAAGGGACAAGTATTCTGCGCAGAACTCAGCTGGTTCTAGTCTAGTTGGCACTTGTGCGGTAGGAAGAATAACTCTACTAGCCTTGGTGAAAAACATTGTCTTTACCTCATACAACAGTTCATCGGCTTCAAGGGACAAGTATTCTGCGCAGAACTCAGCTGGTTCTAGTCTAGTTGGCACTTGTGCGGTAGGAAGAATAACTCTACTAGCCTTGGCGAAAAACATTGTCTTTACCTCATACAACAGTTCATCGGCTTCAAGGGAAAAGTATTCTGCGCAGAACTCAACTGGTTCTAGTCTAGTTGGCACTTGTGTGATAGGTAGAATAACTCTACTAGCCTTGGTGAAAAACATTGTCTTTACCTCATACAACAGTTCATCGGCTTCAAGGGACAAGTATTCTGCGCAGAACTCAGCTGGTTCTAGTCTAGTTGGAACTTGTGCGGTAGGTAGAATAACTTTCCTAGCCTTGGTGAAAAACATTGTCTTTACCTCATACAACAGTTCATCGGCTACAAGGGACAAGTACTCTGCGCAGAGCTCAGCTGGTTCTAGTCTAGTTGGCACTTGTGCGGTAGGTGGGATAACTGTACTAGCCTTGGTCAAAAACATTGTCTTTACCTCATACAACAGTTCATCGGCTGCAAGGGACAAGTATTCTGCGCAGAACTCAGCTGGTTCTAGTCTAGTTGGCACTTGTGCGGTAGGTGGAATAACTCTACTAGCCTTGGTCAAAAACATTGTCTTTACCTCATACAACAGTTCATCGGCTGCAAGGGACAAGTATTCTGCGCAGAACTCAGCTGGTTCTAGTCTAGTTGGCACTTGTGCGGTAGGAAGAATAACTCTACTAGCCTTGGTGAAAAACATTGTCTTTACCTCATACAATAGTTCATCGGCTTCAAGGGACAAGTATTCTGCGCAGAACTCAGCTGGTTCTAGTCTAGTTGGCACTTGTGCGGTAGGAAGAATAACTCTACTAGCCTTGGTGAAAAACATTGTCTTTACCTCATACAACAGTTCATCGGCTTCAAGGGAAAAGTATTCTGCGCAGAACTCAACTGGTTCTAGTCTAGTTGGCACTTGTGTGATAGGTAGAATAACTCTATTAGCCTTGGTGAAAAACATTGTCTTTACCTCATACAACAGTTCATCGGCTACAAGGGACAAGTATTCTGCGCAGAACTCAGCTGGTTCTAGTCTAGTTGGAACTTGTGCGGTAGGTAGAATAACTTTCCTAGCCTTGGTGAAAAACATTGTCTTTACCTCATACAACAGTTCATCGGCTACAAGGGACAAGTATTCTGCGCAGAGCTCAGCTGGTTCTAGTCTAGTTGGCACTTGTGCGGTAGGTGGGATAACTGTACTAGCCTTGGTCAAAAACATTGTCTTTACCTCATACAACAGTTCATCGGCTGCAAGGGACAAGTATTCTGCGCAGAACTCAGCTGGTTCTAGTCTAGTTGGCACTTGTGCGGTAGGTGGAATAACTCTACTAGCCTTGGTCAAAAACATTGTCTTTACCTCATACAACAGTTCATCGGCTGCAAGGGACAAGTATTCTGCGCAGAACTCAGCTGGTTCTAGTCTAGTTGGCACTTGTGCGGTAGGAAGAATAACTCTACTAGCCTTGGTGAAAAACATTGTCTTTACCTCATACAACAGTTCATCGGCTTCAAGGGACAAGTATTCTGCGCAGAACTCAGCTGGTTCTAGTCTAGTTGGCACTTGTGCGGTAGGAAGAATAACTCTACTAGCCTTGGTGAAAAACATTGTCTTTACCTCATACAACAGTTCATCGGCTTCAAGGGAAAAGTATTCTGCGCAGAACTCAACTGGTTCTAGTCTAGTTGGCACTTGTGTGATAGGTAGAATAACTCTACTAGCCTTGGTGAAAAACATTGTCTTTACCTCATACAACAGTTCATCGGCTTCAAGGGACAAGTATTCTGCGCAGAACTCAGCTGGTTCTAGTCTAGTTGGAACTTGTGCGGTAGGTAGAATAACTTTCCTAGCCTTGGTGAAAAACATTGTCTTTACCTCATACAACAGTTCATCGGCTACAAGGGACAAGTATTCTGCGCAGAGCTCAGCTGGTTCTAGTCTAGTTGGCACTTGTGCGGTAGGTGGGATAACTGTACTAGCCTTGGTCAAAAACATTGTCTTTACCTCATACAACAGTTCATCGGCTGCAAGGGACAAGTATTCTGCGCAGAACTCAGCTGGTTCTAGTCTAGTTGGCACTTGTGCGGTAGGTGGAATAACTCTACTAGCCTTGGTCAAAAACATTGTCTTTACCTCATACAACAGTTCATCGGCTGCAAGGGACAAGTATTCTGCGCAGAACTCAGCTGGTTCTAGTCTAGTTGGCACTTGTGCGGTAGGAAGAATAACTCTACTAGCCTTGGTGAAAAACATTGTCTTTACCTCATACAACAGTTCATCGGCTTCAAGGGACAAGTATTCTGCGCAGAACTCAGCTGGTTCTAGTCTAGTTGGCACTTGTGCGGTAGGAAGAATAACTCTACTAGCCTTGGTGAAAAACATTGTCTTTACCTCATACAACAGTTCATCGGCTTCAAGGGAAAAGTATTCTGCGCAGAACTCAACTGGTTCTAGTCTAGTTGGCACTTGTGTGATAGGTAGAATAACTCTACTAGCCTTGGTGAAAAACATTGTCTTTACCTCATACAACAGTTCATCGGCTTCAAGGGACAAGTATTCTGCGCAGAACTCAGCTGGTTCTAGTCTAGTTGGAACTTGTGCGGTAGGTAGAATAACTTTCCTAGCCTTGGTGAAAAACATTGTCTTTACCTCATACAACAGTTCATCGGCTACAAGGGACAAGTATTCTGCGCAGAGCTCAGCTGGTTCTAGTCTAGTTGGCACTTGTGCGGTAGGTGGGATAACTGTACTAGCCTTGGTCAAAAACATTGTCTTTACCTCATACAACAGTTCATCGGCTGCAAGGGACAAGTATTCTGCGCAGAACTCAGCTGGTTCTAGTCTAGTTGGCACTTGTGCGGTAGGTGGAATAACTCTACTAGCCTTGGTCAAAAACATTGTCTTTACCTCATACAACAGTTCATCGGCTGCAAGGGACAAGTATTCTGCGCAGAACTCAGCTGGTTCTAGTCTAGTTGGCACTTGTGCGGTAGGAAGAATAACTCTACTAGCCTTGGTGAAAAACATTGTCTTTACCTCATACAACAGTTCATCGGCTTCAAGGGACAAGTATTCTGCGCAGAACTCAGCTGGTTCTAGTCTAGTTGGCACTTGTGCGGTAGGAAGAATAACTCTACTAGCCTTGGTGAAAAACATTGTCTTTACCTCATACAACAGTTCATCGGCTTCAAGGGACAAGTATTCTGCGCAGAACTCAGCTGGTTCTAGTCTAGTTGGCACTTGTGCGGTAGGAAGAATAACTCTACTAGCCTTGGTGAAAAACATTGTCTTTACCTCATACAACAGTTCATCGGCTGCAAGGGACAAGTATTCTGCGCAGAACTCAACTGGTTCTAGTCTAGTTGGCACTTGTGTGATAGGTAGAATAACTCTACTAGCCTTGGTGAAAAACATTGTCTTTACCTCATACAACAGTTCATCGGCTTCAAGGGACAAGTATTCTGCGCAGAACTCAGCTGGTTCTAGTCTAGTTGGAACTTGTGCGGTAGGTAGAATAACTTTCCTAGCCTTGGTGAAAAACATTGTCTTTACCTCATACAACAGTTCATCGGCTACAAGGGACAAGTATTCTGCGCAGAACTCAGCTGGTTCTAGTCTAGTTGGCACTTGTGCGGTAGGAAGAATAACTCTACTAGCCTTGGTGAAAAACATTGTCTTTACCTCATACAACAGTTCATCGGCTTCAAGGGAAAAGTATTCTGCGCAGAACTCAACTGGTTCTAGTCTAGTTGGCACTTGTGTGATAGGTAGAATAACTCTACTAGCCTTGGTGAAAAACATTGTCTTTACCTCATACAACAGTTCATCGGCTTCAAGGGACAAGTATTCTGCGCAGAACTCAGCTGGTTCTAGTCTAGTTGGAACTTGTGCGGTAGGTAGAATAACTTTCCTAGCCTTGGTGAAAAACATTGTCTTTACCTCATACAACAGTTCATCGGCTACAAGGGACAAGTATTCTGCGCAGAGCTCAGCTGGTTCTAGTCTAGTTGGCACTTGTGCGGTAGGTGGGATAACTGTACTAGCCTTGGTCAAAAACATTGTCTTTACCTCATACAACAGTTCATCGGCTGCAAGGGACAAGTATTCTGCGCAGAACTCAGCTGGTTCTAGTCTAGTTGGCACTTGTGCGGTAGGTGGAATAACTCTACTAGCCTTGGTCAAAAACATTGTCTTTACCTCATACAACAGTTCATCGGCTGCAAGGGACAAGTATTCTGCGCAGAACTCAGCTGGTTCTAGTCTAGTTGGCACTTGTGCGGTAGGAAGAATAACTCTACTAGCCTTGGTGAAAAACATTGTCTTTACCTCATACAACAGTTCATCGGCTTCAAGGGACAAGTATTCTGCGCAGAACTCAGCTGGTTCTAGTCTAGTTGGCACTTGTGCGGTAGGAAGAATAACTCTACTAGCCTTGGTGAAAAACATTGTCTTTACCTCATACAACAGTTCATCGGCTTCAAGGGACAAGTATTCTGCGCAGAACTCAGCTGGTTCTAGTCTAGTTGGCACTTGTGCGGTAGGAAGAATAACTCTACTAGCCTTGGTGAAAAACATTGTCTTTACCTCATACAACAGTTCATCGGCTTCAAGGGACAAGTATTCTGCGCAGAACTCAGCTGGTTCTAGTCTAGTTGGCACTTGTGCGGTAGGAAGAATAACTCTACTAGCCTTGGTGAAAAACATTGTCTTTACCTCATACAACAGTTCATCGGCTTCAAGGGAAAAGTATTCTGCGCAGAACTCAACTGGTTCTAGTCTAGTTGGCACTTGTGTGATAGGTAGAATAACTCTACTAGCCTTGGTGAAAAACATTGTCTTTACCTCATACAACAGTTCATCGGCTTCAAGGGACAAGTATTCTGCGCAGAACTCAGCTGGTTCTAGTCTAGTTGGAACTTGTGCGGTAGGTAGAATAACTTTCCTAGCCTTGGTGAAAAACATTGTCTTTACCTCATACAACAGTTCATCGGCTACAAGGGACAAGTATTCTGCGCAGAGCTCAGCTGGTTCTAGTCTAGTTGGCACTTGTGCGGTAGGTGGGATAACTGTACTAGCCTTGGTCAAAAACATTGTCTTTACCTCATACAACAGTTCACCGGCTGCAAGGGACAGGGGATTTAGGAATACAGCGTATAGTAGAGCTATATATACCGTCAATCTCCCTGGCGGTCATCAACCCATGTAACTCCACCGAATGTACTCACTATTCCTATCATCTATGGACGTTGGAGCTGGATTAGGGATTAAATGAAAACAGCTGTAATTTCTGTACACTAGAGGTTAATGAGGCATTGCTTGTTAATTGGTCATTGCGATGAATAGAGCTTGTGGGCTTCATTTCTTCGAACTTGGGTTTTTTCTTCGTTTTGAGAGATAGAAACAACTATTTTTTTTTAAACATTTGTATTCTTTTATTGTTTGGGGAAGGAAGGTGCAAATTTGTGCTTAGTTCCAAAACTAGGTGCTTCAGTAGCAGCAGTTAACTTGGTTTTATTGAACTGAATCACTAAATCCTTTCTGGTCTCAGGAACCATGACCGATGGTGGTTTGATATTTAGCACAGTGCCACTAGAATATAGTCTCCAGAAAGGTTTAATATATGTCACAGTTGTCTAAGGAGTAAATCAATTTAAATATCCAAAAGGAGCTATATACTTTTGGTGCTCGTATACAGTATAGGAAGCTATTTGTTACATTTAAACACGTCATCTCAAGGGCATATTATCACATTTTTAAAAACATACGTAAACAATAATAGTAAACATAGACACTTGTTACCTTTGTAGTTTCAAGGCGACCAGCCAGTGTGAATACTATCGCTAAGAACTGTGAATGTAGGCACATTTAAGGTACAACCCCCTGATCGGGGATGTATGAAGATAGGTATTTGAGGTAGGTATTTACAGAACCAACTTGTCAGACATTTTTACATGTAGGTTGTAAATTGTCGAAATTGCTAAATAGCACGTATCTTGTCGGAACAAAGAAATACCACACATTCTAAACTATATCTGAAAAAACAGTGCAAAGAATTTTCAACAATAGTATCAGCTGGTTGATGGTAGGTTGTGTAAATTAAGCTTACCCGCCTATGAGACTTGATTTATCGAAAAAATTCAATGGAAAGGCATTATAGCTTATAACGTTTAAAATTGTCACAGTGTTTATTGAGAACACCTCAGACTTTTGTCCTAGCGAAAAGTTACAATACACTGCTTTCTTTTTAAGCAATTTTCCATTTCAATTTCAAACTAATATTTCCACCTGTTATCAATAGGCGATAAGACCCTAACTTTGGATTTATATTTAGATGAACATTCGCAATCAGTAATATTATTTAATAATGATTGTTTTTAATATAACTGCGTTTTATTAGGTACTATTAATACAATTACAATACGTTTCGAGAGTGAAAATCAGGCGAATAAAATATAAAAGGCATTGAATTTATATCAATCAATATAGGTGGTTACTACAGTAAAACGAAACAATTTTGTCGAATAAAAAATTGTGAACACATCCGATGTAAACTTCAAAAGGTAATTGTATTCTTCGCGCTTGTATATAAGATTCGGAACGAGATGAAAGCTGTGTGAAGGGGAATGAAGGGCCGATAATGCTATTCTAGCAAACACATATTTTTTGTAAATATTTTGCCATTCGGTCGAGTCTTAGCAATTTTATAATGCATCTCGCACTCGGATACGACCCCTCGTGTTTCAACAACGTCAACTCTAAAGCCCTTCCGTTACACGTATCCAGTTGTAATCGATTAAACTCTCAAGGTTAAGTCCTTGGCTCAACACGCTCTGTAATGTTCTTTTCGTAGCGCCCCTTGTTAGAACAAACATGGTTAATGTGTAGGTCGCCAGACTTTCAAGCCTGGTCTTGTTAATTAATTAGAAAACTGAGTTTCTTTAAAATTAGGATGATCATAGATTTCTGTACTTTTATTCTCTACAACTAGTGGTTCCCAAAATTTGGTTCGCGGATCCCTAGGGACCCGCTGAGGTCGTATCCTTAACTGTGTTCTTCATGAAAAATAAATATATAAATTGGCTTGATATGCAGTATGATTTCAGAGTAAAGAACCTCACACTTCTAATATCATGAGATGAAAGGACAGATTTAACTCTTCCTTTAAAGAATTTGTTGTTAAGATGCCAGTCATTGCAATTACACTGTATAATAATTTTAAAAATAATAATATTATTAATATTCTTACTCAATAGTTTTCCTCTCTTTAGCAAAATTAAAACAGACGTGTGATACTTTACTAAATTAACTCCGTATCGCAAACAAAATATTAATATAAATAGGTTTAACGAATTTCGCCTGTACCTACAAACTTTCACATGTTGATAGTCTTATTTTTTGTACCTTACAAATAAAACACTTCTTGAATGTACTTGGAATAAAGTTGTGGTAGCGTCAATTTTTTTTCATATGTAAGAACAATTTTCACCTAAGGTAAGTGAGTAGGCAAACCATATATTTCGTACTAATAGCTAATATAACTCACATTTTTTTGCGTGTAATCTACAATTTAATTTTAAGAATTTGAGGCGTCCTTGTCAATATAGCAACCGATGTTGGGTACCTCAGCTCTAAAATATATAGTACAACTGTAATAAAAAATGCAACATTTTGTAACTTTTTGGTTGTCTCATTTTAGCAAAGTAAAACATTTTTCGTATGATAAAAATTTTCCCCTATATACATTCTATTCGTAACCTCTAAACTAGACACTGACCCACTTACCATATTTTCACATAACCACTCCTATAACAACTTTTTATTTAAGAAAGGCCCATAAGTTCATCCCATATAGTAGAGGACGAACACAAAAATATGGAATTTTTAGGAACAAAACTAATGCGTGGTACGTTAGAAGATATTCTCCTTTTAAAGATTAATGTTATAAAATTTCATACTCATATACTATTACTTATAGAACTTTTATCTTATAGAATTTACAAAAAACTAGGTATGAAATATATTATGGGCATCCCAAGCTTTGAATTTTAATCAGAAAACATTCCAACGCTCTTTGGAGGCAGACAAATATTACTTAATTCTTTTTAGATATCTTCGAAATAAAAGTGAGTTTTTAAAAGTCTCGAGAAAAAGAATGTAGGTTATCAAACTAATATAAACAAAATTCTAAATTACAACTACATAAATCAAGGAACGGATCCTTTCAATGAAAATATACAAATAAACTTTGAACTAATACCAGACACAGGAGAAAGTTTTATGTAAACAAAATGAGATTGAGTCTGCAAATGACTCGCTGATAAGTTCTCGTTCTGTGGAATGAACTATTGGGTACTTCTTAAATAACTGTACTTCTTTAAATATACGAGTACAGTAGACGCTCTATAAACCGGCCCTTCACTTATCCGGCCCCTCCAGTAGTCCGGCGTTTTCGTCAAGAACGGAAGATGTACACATTACTTATATATTTTTCACTGCTTGTTGATGTCAGTGACTGAATGACTTCATGACGCCCGGTTCTAGCTACGTAACTAGTGATATGCAAGCGATTTCGAGCCGTATGTTGCTGCAGTAGGTATGTACAGTGACTGTTACTGAGGTACTAGTGAAGAATGTGGTGGAAGTGAAAACGGAAACATATTTTTTTGTTTTTACCTTGAAAGATAAGGAAACCTTTTATTGTGTTACAGATCAGTGCAGTCACTCTCGTATTATTATTTTAAATATAGTTCAATACTTTTTTCTATGTTTTATATACTTTTGGCCAATACACATAAATATTGTTCAATGTACATTGTGTTTTTAATCGACCCTCCACTAATCCGGCGTTTTCAGTAATCCAGCAATTTCCCAGCCTCATATATGCCGGATAAAGGAGAGTTTATTGTATAGGAAAATAAGCTAAGTTGGCCATTCTCTAAGGTAGAGGTTACCAATGGAATGTATACAGGGAGGGAAATTTTTGTCATCTGAAAAATGTTATACTTTGCTGGAATGAGATAACCAGAAAAATATGACAGGTTACACTTGATATTAAAGAAATAACTGTAGCGAATAGCGTTATTGAAAAACGTCGAATATCTTGATTTAAAAAATTCTCAATTTTCTAGTTAATCAACTAGAAAACTTGCTGTGTATAAAGTCTTGGGACCAACACATTAATCGTCTTTGTTCTTCTAATAGAGCGCTCTAAGAAGATAACAACAGAACATGTTGATCCAGGGGTGTACTTCGAATGAAAAAAGTTTCAAAGTTTCTATCATATTAATCGAAATAAATTAGTCAATATTTTATTTTATGATTTTTCTCATATTAGTTTTAAGATAAAACTGTAGATTCCTTGCAATTGTCATCGTTTGGGTCTAAAGTCCTAGCTTATTGAGAATTTGGTAAAAAAAAATTAGTGTCTAGTTACTAACGATAACCGCTGTAAGGAAATAAATAGGGAAATCAGCCTTCAGAGTTGTTATTTCAACACCTTCGGTGAGTTCACATTGTTTGATCAAATCTTTACTTTTACTGCAACATACACACTTTCGGCTACAATATGTCCTATTTCAGAAGAATAAGGCACCTCTCTAATCATGACCTTGGATGTAGTCATACTGTCTCCCGACCGACTTATGACCTATATAGATTTAGTATGAAACAATAATCAATGCTTTGAAATTACTGCGGCATATTTAGTTAATTGAAAAAAAATCAAAGCGAACTATATTTTGAGATTGAGAAATTCTAATTTTTTTAAACTATCACAGTAATTGCGAGAGGAAGACGTTATCTTTGTAATTTATTTCCACATTTTTGCAGTTTCCACTTTTTAATTGTGTATAGGCCAGGTAGTGTTAAGAATGAAATAGTTTTTGTTAAATTAATGAAAATATTTAGCACCAGTAATCATTGTAAAATACACAATGAATGAAGGTTAGTAATAACGCAAATAGTTAGGAAACAATTTATTAAATGAAAGTTTTATATTAAATATGTACAAAAATAATGATTTGGAATTTTACAATAACTTCAAACTTTTCAATTATTTAAAACTTTTTAAATATTTACATAAAAAAGTTATTAATAAATATCTCGGTTTTACAAAAGCAAAATTTGAATATTTAATGAGAAATTTAGGAAATTCAATTAATTTAAAAGCTAAAAGAGCTGATGTACTGGACTATATATGGTAGACAAAATCAGCTGATAAAAAAATCTGACGCATCAGAATCAGAGTCATGTAAAAATATGACGTCTGTGTCGAACTCACACGCCCCCAGAAATATGTACTCGTATATTAACATTTTGACGGATATGGTTCACCTTTAAAAACGTATCTCTGATTTCTATTTTATCTTTTATCCTAAATGCAACTTTTATTTTATATGGTGTTGAATGATGGAAACAACAAGTGTGGCTATAAGAAAATATGTATTAATCGAGATTTATTGCTCTGAATGATCCTATAAAGTCAAAATATTTTTTAGGTTTGTAGGCAGATTTCTCTGGCCTCTTGGACTCGTCCACTGTAAGTTTGGCGTCCGCTATAAACCAGTCTCGGAAACCTTCTTGGAACTCATTCATTGCACCTGGAAATAAATATTTTTTGAGAATTAATTAAAACACTTGAATGTTAGTAGTGATTTGATATTTGTGAAAATGAAAGTTGCTTTGAACTTTAAATAGTGCACGTATGCACTCGATTTGTGAAATGCCTTCACCAAAGTGAACAATTCAAAAAGGGGTTATCTGCATTTCCGCGTGTAAAACAGAAGAATAGATAAGACATCTGTCTTCTAACTTCATAGCTACACAGAAGTGGGAGCATAAAAGCCAATTTCTTAGTAAATTAAAACGAAACACCCACGAAACCCTTGTTGACTTACACAGTCACTTGATCAAGGTCATCGCGAAGACCTGGCGTCACTATCTACTGGTCCCACTTTGTCGCAATCCTAAGACTTAACTGTAAATCCTTTACTAATGAGCGGCACAATTCTTGTAGTGAGACAAATCCGATTAAAAGTACAAGAAAAATGGAGCCTACCAAATAGTCTTGTTCCGTACCGCTTTTGGTTAGTTCAGATACTTACGGAATAAACCTTCATCTTTTTCCAAAATATAAGTGCCAGACTCCACATTAAAGAGTCAAGTTGGTTTACATTGACAGGACATTATGACCACCAACCTTTAAGAGCAAGCTCGGGTGATAGCCTTTTAGCCAGTGTTTAGTGAAACGAAGAGAAATAAAGATGTTGAACCACGAAGAAAGTGTTCAAAGAAAGTATTACCAAGGGTTAATCTTTACCCATTTCTTCCCTTTGAGTGAGAAGGGCCTTAACATTTGAAAGAATGTTGTTCATAATATAAAAAACATGTGAATCCACGCCTCCACGAATCCAACCTCAAACTCGTGTCTAATGAACTGGATGACTAACGTCAGTCTCGAAACGGTCAGGTTAGGTTAGGTTCGACCGCGGTACCAGTATGTAATTGTTAGAAAGCCTTACTTGTCTTCGGATCATCTCTGGGACGAGACAATACCCCAACTAGACAAAACGGTTCCATTGCTTTTCCATAAGTACGCAGTATATGGATACAAGAAAGAAAGATGATGAAAAGAAGAAAGGAGACTAGGAGTCTCTCGACCTAACCTTCTTGTCAAAGAACACAAATACAGTTAATCACTTAAACAATAGTTTATGGCAATCCGAACTTTAAATTTTGTAAATTTATTAAAACCTATTGAGACAGAACGTTTTCGATCGCTATGTGGCGATCTTCATCAGTGCCTTCTCCTTGGAGATGTAGGGTCAAGCGGTGACGGTTTTAAAGGCAGGTTTTCGATAGTAACAAAGAGTATGTGTGATTTGTATTGTGTTTGTTCATTTAATATGTTTGTACTTTGTGTTTTTGTGTATCTGTAAATTTCATATTGTTCTAGTGTGCTGAGATGTGGTCCTTTTTTGTTGATGTGTAGGTTATGGTAAATGTCTGTGTATTTGTGTTCTATTTCTTTTATGTGATTGTAAAATGTTGAGTTGGTGTTCTGTTTGTCTTTCTCGACTCTTTGTTTAAAGCTACAACCTGTTTGTTTAATGTAGAATTTGTTACATTTGTTACATTTGTCGCAGTTCAGTTTATATACGCCTGGTGCTTGTAGTTTTTCCTTGTTGTTGGTGTTGTGTTGTATTTTGTATTGTAACTTGTTATTAGTTTTGTATACTATTTTGTATCATATTTTTTGAAATATGCGGGCTATTTTGTTTGTAGTTTAGATTATGTATGGTAATTGGATGTACAAATATAGTGCTTGGTTAGGAGAATCTCCAGTCCAGCATGTTGCAACCATTACAACCACGAATCCTACCTCAAACCCGTGACCCCGCCTGGATGACTAGCGTCAAGACCGAGACAGGGGTTTTCCGACCTCACTATAAGGCCTGGACTGGGAACCGGCCCGCCCCCGGGACAACAAGACACTACGCTTTTACAGAAGTACGGGGGGGGGCCATAGAACCTTCCTAACGGCCAGGCATTCCGTACTCTCAATACCCCGTCTGATTAGTCCGGTCCAGGCCGAGGTAGTGAAATCGGACCTTATCCGCTCTCGGTTGGCCTTACCTAAGGATTGGGGCCTCAGACTTGGGATTTAGCCCTGAGTGGGCATAAACCCATCCCGTTAGACCTTGGCACCATTCACTGAGGTGGTCTACAACGAATGTAATGTGCTTACCTGCAAAGGCATCTAGGCTGTAGGCTATGATGTTTGTAAAACTTTAGACGGTTCACGTTGCAGTGAGGCTAAATACACTGACCAACAAAAAATGTTTCGGGCTCAAGATTAATTGATATTAATGCACTGTTGTCTGCTGAACACGAATATAACAATAACAACTGTTATCTCTAGTTTACGACATACAGTCATAGTGACAGTTCAAATATTATATTTTGTTGGCGGGAAATTTAGTGCTTGCAGATTGGCTGCATTGGTAGAGTGATGAAATACAGTGAGCCATATTAGAAGTTGTGATTCATATAATCATTTAGTTAGTATTAGCTAGCAGTGCCGATGTGTACTTATATTTTAGCTCTTTTCCAGCCTTGTTATTGTGAAAAGAGAATGGAACATAAATGTATGAATGGAGTGGACAAGTTTTGTTACATTTGTGGTGGAACGACATTTAGTTAGTATTAGCTAGCAGTGCTGATGTGTACTTATATTTTAGCTCTTTTCCAGCCTTGTTATTGTGAAAAGAGAATGGAACATAAATGTATGAATGGAGTGGACAAGTTTTGTTACATTTGTGGTGGAACGACATTTAGTTAGTATTAGCTAGCAGTGCCGATGTGTACTTATATTTTAGCTCTTTTCCAGCCTTGTTATTGTGAAAAGAGAATGGGACATAAATGTATGAATGGAGTGGACAAGTTTTGTTACATTTGTGGTGGAACGACAATTAGTGCCCAGAAACCGAATTTTAGCCCACTGATAAAAACGGCTTATCACCATTTTTTTGGTGTAAATGTAAGTGATAAGCCACGGGCACCTCATGTTTGATGCAATTCCTATTCAGTGATTCTGAGTGCGTGGTTAAAAGGAAAGAAACGAGCAGTGACTATTGTTTGGCGATCATTCAGTCACTACTATTTGTACTTGTGACTACACCTGTCACAAGTGGCTGGTCGATGATAAAGAATAACCGACAGAGTACATAAATCTTCCATCGGTCATTCGACCTGTTCCGCCTTCCAACATTTTACCAGTTCCGGGTGAATTTCCCGTAAAATTGCAATATTGAGGAAAGTGATTCTAAAAGTGAACATGAAGAAAATCATCTCAAAACTGATTCTTCTCATGACCCACGTGTTGTAGATGTCTTAGGGGAGTTTCAAAGGTTAAACCAGGGCGAATTGATTTACCTAATTCGAGAACTTCACTTGCCAAGAGAAAAAGCCGACCTTTTGGTATTCAGACTTCAACAATTTCATCTCCTGCAAACAGGTGTCAAGGCCGCTGAGTACAGGAACTGTCAAGACACCTGCTTCCTTTTTTCGGAAGCAATATGCTCCCATGAAGTCAACGCTTGATCTAGTGGAAGAAATTCTTATTTTATGAACGAAATTCACATTTATTTAATAATACAGACAATATTGAGCGTAATAGTGTACAGCAATAATTATAGTGGTGGCAGTTTGTTTGGTCATTTTACTTTGACAAATTAGAAACTGCCCATTACTTATTTAAGTATTATGTATTGTAACGGTAGCTAAAAATAAAACTTTCATTACCATGCCCGTTTTTCTTGATCCAAACTTAGTCAGAAATGGCTCAATTCGGTAAGGAACATTTTTTTGTCGGTCAGTGATATTTAAACAAAATCCCGTCGTATTTGTGAAGGCGGCATATCTACTGATGGATATAATTGTTGAGAACGTGAAAATATATCAAGACCTAAACTTTATCTCCTGGTTTTTCTATTCAGATAAATGTTTGCATCTATGGACATCCGCTCAACTGTCGCTTTTGGATTGAATATTTTTTGGATCATTTCCGAAATTGATGAGATTATAAGAGATATAATTTTTAACTTTTTAAAGTATCATTAAACAAAACCATAATTAAGGTATCTTTTGTTCTGAATATTTCTTAAGAAATCAATTTTTCAAGAACATCTACTTACGATGTATATCTTCACAAGTACCAGCTTCGCCTCCGTACTCGTTCGGTAGCATTTCCTTCGGTATGTGTTTGTACAGGTTTGTGTAGTCGTCGGAATCAATGTGGATCTGTAAGGATACGTTCATATAACTTGGCAATACACATCAATAAACATATATAAATTTTCTTGATGTAATCATCTTGAATTCACTGATTTAACTATAATGAAAAAATACTTAACTAAGTGAATACTTAGGGCTTACTTTCTGACGCGTTTCGAAACAATCCTTCCTTTTACATGGCAAAGCCTCTACTGGCGGTATCGCGTTAGGTACAAAGGATGTTGGGATGGATTTATGACTGTGGATGGGGTGAGTTATTTTGGTTGAGCGCTATGTAATGGAAAAGGGTGTTGGCTTCAAAGTGTGTGGTCATTTAATATGTTTTTTTTTAATCTGTTGCGTAATGTTTGTATATCTCGTATTTTTCGAAAGTTATTAGTTTTTTATTTTGTTTTAATGTGTGGAGTATGTTTAAATTAGTATGTATGTCCGTGTGTGTGATTTAAACATACTCCACACATTAAAACAAAGTAAAAAAACTAACAACTTTAGAAAAATATGAACTTAAACTACCTTGAAAGATGAATAACAACAAACAATTACTATCAGCTGTTTGAATATGTTTAAAAGTGACTTTTACAGGTGATTATCAGCTGATTAAGCCAAGTATATAATGGAGTATAGATAATTGAGCGTTAAGGGAGTTTTTGAGGCCAATGGGGCGGTGCCCTGATGGAATTTCTAAGTAAAAATAGGGCTGTGTGTTAACCAGGGACCATAAAAATGTCCATGTAAAATTTCAGCTCAATGGGTCCGGTAGTGATCCAGTAACACACACACACAGACACACACACACACATACACACACACACACACACACACACACACACACACACACACACACACACACACAACACATAAACACACACACCATTATATATTTATGTAATAGTATAGATTGAAGCTATTAAAGAGAAACAAGTAGTAATATATGATCTTCCGCGTACGTACAAGAAACGTAATTTTAAATTCCGTTAATTTTAACGTTTTTCCCTTAATTACGCTAATTCGATTTACCATTTGACAGCTAAGATGGATAGGGAAAGGAACTGGTATAACAGATAGACATTAAACTTCGTGTGGGGTGTAGTGACTGATCATAGAATCACGTGTGAAGGGTAATGTAACTGAAGTATGAACTCCTGAAGGGTGGTATGTATCCCTTATTAGAATAGAGGGAAGGAAAATAAGTGGGAAGGTGTGACCCAGGAAGTCCGTACCCTTGGTTCTTCTGGCAGTTTGAAAAAAATATTGCTCACTGGCCTGTTCTACATTCAGGTTAGACAGGTATATATCCAGTTGTATTAGAGAGTGAATATTAGAAATAAGATAACGTGCAGTTATTGAATTCCTTCTATCAGCTCACACTCTCCTATAATATATCTTTTACACATTTTCAATTGTTAATTAAATACTGTTTTATTCATCCAATCAAGTTCAAATAAATGTTTTAAACCTATAGTAAATGACAATTGAGTTAATAAAAACTTTTTCAAATATTTATTCAATAATTAGATTAAAAAATATGTGGGGTCCAGCCAGTTTCGAACTGAGAATGATCATGTTCGAAATCTATCTCGCTTTGGCACTGCGTAACTTCCTAATACCTAGACATCTGTTCTAAAAGATGTATATGAATTGTACTTACCTTAAACTGTTATCATGGTTATCACTCAATATAATGACCTCAGTAGGAACTTAATTAAGAATTTTTTTATATTGTTTTTAATTCTCTTATTTAAATATAGTTATTTTAATAAATTTTACACCCTCTGATAATTCCCGAGAAAAAATTGAAAAAACTAATTTTGTTATAGTTAGATTAGCAAGTAGTGTTATCAAATTACCTTCTTACGCAGGTTCTCGCTCGTCATCATTTTCACAAAGTTGATTATACGTTGAGCAAGTGAAGGCACGTTGAGTAGGAATATGCCCTTTATCCTGACAGGGTTACCATCCTAAGCAGAAGAAATAATATTCAGCAACAGTGTAGCATATTTAATATAATTGGTGTCATATACAAAAACAATTTTTTTAATTTGTCTATATTTAAAAAAATCAGTCAATAAATTATTCTATAAAAACTTTTTTTTTACAAACATTTGAAAAAAGTAGACTATAAAGGCAAACAAGTGTTCATTAGATATACTCTATTAGGAATAAGAGAGATTTCAGTTCACTGGATGAGAGGTGGCGCGCTACTAGCCTTTTGCGTGCTTAGTGTCTCACTTCGAGCCCAAAAACATTCACCATTTTACTGTTTCATTTAATATTAATTACAGACTTTTGACTATTTTAACGGCCACTGTCACTAGATTTTACATCCGTTCAACATTATAGATTACGTGAAGTGGATATGTTTTTAAAAAGGAAACATTTGACCGTCCTACTTACAAAATTACATGTAAGCTACAATGGGGATGCATTTAGAGCACAGTAGGCCAATAATCAATAACTAATCTAAAGTGAAGAGAAATTTGTAAATAATAGCAGTACTTGGAGAATTGTACACTCGAGGGCGAGCTAAGGCGGGGGGGGGGGGTTAGAGGAAGCAAAAGACTGTTCCACAGATATTCTAATATTGGATACAATATTTATATTACAATCATGTAGATTCGACAAGGTGTTTTTAACATAATACTTTTACACAAACATATTAAATGAAGAAACCCAATACAAATCACACATACTCTTTGATACTATGGAAAACCTGCCTTTAAAACCGTCATCGCTTAACCTAACAACTCCAAGCAGAAGACACTGATGAAGACGCTACATAGCGATCGAAAACATTCAGTCTCAATAAGTGTTCACAAATTTATAAAATTTTAGTTCGGATAATCATATAAACTATTGTTAAATTGATTAATTAAAATTCACCGAACGTAATGGTCTACAAAATTCAAGAAATATTATTAAATTTTATTTGTCATATTAACCAGATCATTTACATAAAGTGTTGAACAAATTTACTTACATCAGTTTTTTAAACGACTGCAACGCCTGCAACTTTCTAGAGATGTCTTTCGATGCAACGCGCACTACAAAAACTAATGTTTTTGGAAGAGTTTTGTTTTCTATCGATCGATCGCGCGCTAGCTTACGAGTGAACAGCTATACAATGTAAAGAGGAAGAGCTGCGAAAGGAGAGTATATCATGTATATTGGTTATATTCTTTTACCTGAAGACAAGTTAAGAACTTGCCCAAAAGAGGTAGCGACACCTTCATGAGAAGTTTGGTATTGAATCCCTTGAAGTCTAGTATTGCACAGAAGCCTCCTTGATACCTTGTCATCATAGTTATGTCTACGCCTATCAGTATACGTTTCAGAAAAGTTGAAAATTTAATTGCATCCGAATCAGGGTCGACGAGTCTTGACAGACCCACACTATAGCCTTCTGGCGTCAAACTAGGTAGTATAATAGAGTGGCTGAAATCACAATTGCATTTGTTACAGTTTGTTAAAAGTAATTTATCTTTTAAATGATATTTTATAATTTATAAAAAATATTATTTTCCTTGATTACATTTGAATTATTTAATAATTTAATATAGTCTAATTAATTTAATTTGATCGATTTTGTTTTAAGGTGTTGAAGATATTGTATATTAACCTGTAGAAATATTTTATATTATCATCAAAGTCCGAAATCATTGACACTGAAAATAGTCCCATTTTTGTTGGTTTTGTTTTGTATATATTGTTATTTGAATATACTTTTTTAGATTAAGATGCTAATTACAAATGAAGAAAATTATCGGCATAAAAATATATACAGAAACAACTATTTAAAAATAAAAATATAAAAAATAAACAATATAGGTTGGTTGGTATATCATTTAGATCTGATAAGAGTGATGCTTTAGTGTTAATAATTATTTAAAAAAGTTAAGCACAAAACTATATATACATTCCCAATCAATAAACACAACTATTATAGGTACAGGGATAACCGTTTACATATTTCAGGATCTGTAGTAGTGTTTATTAACTATTTGTAACAGAAAAACTTTCTTCCTAGCTTCTACTTCCTTTTTTTATTATTTTTTTAAAATAGGCCTACTAATATTTGCAACATTGAATAGCTTGCAATATACGAGCTGTATTGTTTAAATAAAAGAATAGGCGCACTTCCCGATCCCAGAAGTGACCCTTAACCCTGCTTATGACATACATCCTTCTTCAATAGCAACCATTGTGTTGAGCCCGATAGATAGCAGGTCATCTTCAGGTGTAAGAACCTGTATTTGTGATGCCATACAGACCCTTCCCCGTATCCCAAATAAAGTAGTTTTCTATATCTAATCTAAGTTTTACTAAATTAAAAGACCTGCATATCACCATATAATAGTGATTAATTCGATGCCATATAAACAGTGGTTGCTACCCACCTTGCCGCCTCGTCTTCTAAGAACTCCTCACTTTTGAAATCCCTGTTGGCATACATTTCTGGAATTCTTGATCTGTTCGACAAGTATGTGTCGATCTTTACTTTTGTTTTCTCCAACGAGCTTTTGCAGCCAATAATGAAGGAAGCTATGTGCGTGTCACCTGAAAAAATGTGACATTTTAAAAAAAGAGTTTTAAAACTAATTTGAGTTTTCATTCTTGTGCTTCCATCTTTTGTGTGTGCGCGTGCTACTATGTGTGTGTATGCTTGTGTGATGAACATATGTTGTGGACGCCCATAAATTGTTAGACTTTTAAAATATTTTTTTGTAAATTTTTTAAAAAAATATTTTGTAAAGATTCATTGGGTATAATCTTAAATATTGTATACCTTTCATCATCAAAATATAACAACAACGCAGGAGAGATGAATGATTGAAAACTACCTAAAACATTTTGCGGCAAGTGCGGCTGTAGCTTCAACCATTCCTTCAGTGCCTCGACGTCACTATCCAGTTTCGCCTCTGTGGTGTGGACGTCGTCTAAGATACGTTTCGTCTGAGCTTCATCGGGTGGTATTATCGCTCGCAGTGCCATGTTCTAGAACACATTTCAAGTAATGATTAATGCATAAATAATTGCCACTAACAATTTCACTGCACTGGATAAGGTATGAACTGTGTGTGAATTTCTTTAATGCACAACAAAATTCCTGACAAACATTATAGCCTAAATTCATCTGACGATTTTAGTTTTGAATTTTATAATTACTTAAACTAATTTTGTTTATTATTTTACAATTATATTGTAACAATTAAAATACATTATTATAAATTTTAAGAACAATTTAGGTGGTATTCCGAACCCGAACCTGTATGATGTAAATAATCTGTATAATGTGGGGAAAATTATTTTATTCTGTTTAATCAGTTTTAGAAACATATTTAAAAAAGTATGGTTTATTTATATAAGTATTTTAAACTGAATTTACGTCATATTCCAAATATAAATTAGAAGCACGGTTGTGTAGTAGCTGTAAATACAAATATTGTTCACAAGAATAATTTGTTAATAATTCCACCTTTAACATTATTAAGGGGTAATTATGACAAAACCATGTACATTGCCCTCTCTCAATAAATATGTGGACAAACAAGATAACAAAGCCGACAATGGCTCGCCCCAACCCGTTCACATAAAGCAGTTTTAAAACCCAGTATAGCTACAATCCATCTATTACAAATAATAATTTTTCTCAGTTTAAAATTTTTCAAAATCCTTGTTATTGATTAGTATCTTATTTCGTTTACTTTCATTCACAAATTCAATCATTTCATCCCCCTCCTGGTTTCTAAATAAAACTTGCTGTCTTTCTTTTAAACTCTAATCAAATGTTAAGAGTCATTTGCTTACGTATTTTTTTAACGGTTATTATACTTAGCTAGCTTTCTTGTACGGTACAAATTTTGCAATCGAATTCATCTCAATTTTCCGATGTCGTAGACTGTTGAAGCTTTGAAGATTTCTTAGGATTGGATAACAATAAAAATATATTGCGATATGGGGCTAAAAAAAAAACTAAAATCATCAACGATTTTTGAAAGGAAAATAATAGAAACTAGTACAAGACTAAAAACCACAAAACATTAATCAAATAATTTTTTTACTAAATTTTTTATTATTTTGATATAATAAATAAAATAAATTTATTATTTTGATAAATATTATGTTATTTTGACTAAATATTTTTTAAGATAAACTAAAGTAAATTACATTTTTAAACAAAAACATAATCAACTAAACACACAATTACATAAACATAAACTTACACAAACTAAACCACAAGTCTCAATACTCAAAGCCCTACCTAAAGTACACAAAAAAGACAAACCCTTAAGCCCCTCAATTAACACAAAAACACCTCAAATTCGTATAAACTCTTAAAACACCTGCAAAAATAATAAGAATTACATCACATTTAAAACCCACACCAGTCTGTGAGTGTACTGGCTTCATTCGACATCACCAACCTGTACGTCAAAATACCAATTAGAGAGACATTAAAACAAGTGTTATTAGAGAACAACACACCAATCAACATCACCAAAGAAATAATAAGAATTACATCACATTTAAAACCCACACCAGTCTGTGAGTGTACTGGCTTCATTCGACATCACCAACCTGTACGTCAAAATACCAATTAGAGAGACATTAAAACAAGTGTTATTAGAGAACAACACACCAATCAACATCACCAAAGAAATAATAAGAATTACATCATATTTAAAACCCACACCAGTCTGTGAGTGTACCGGCTTCATTCGACATCACCAACCCGTACGTCAACATACCAATTAGAGAGACATTAAAACAAGTGTTATTAGAGAACAACACACCAATCAACATCACCAAAGAAATAATAAGAATTACATCACATTTAAAACCCACACCAGTCTGTGAGTGTACCGGCTTCATTCGACACCACCAACCTGTACGTCAACATACCAATTAGAGAGACATTAAAACAAGTGTTATTAGAGAACAACACACCAATCAACATCACCAAAGAAGTAATAAGAATTACATCACATTTAAAACCCACACCAGTCTGTGAGTGTACTGGCTTCATTCGACACACCAACCCGTACGTCAACATACCAATTAGAGAGACATTAAAACAAGTGTTATTAGAGAACAACACACCAATCATCATCACCAAAGAAATAATAATAATTACATCACATTTAAAACCCACACCAGTCTGTGAGTGTACTGGCTTCATTCGACACACCAACCCGTACGTCAACATACCAATTAGAGAGACATTAAAACAAGTGTTATTAGAGAACAACATACCAATCAACATCACCAAAGAAATAATAATAATTACATCACATTTAAAACCCACACCAGTCTGTGAGTGTACTGGCTTCATTCGACATCACCAACCCGTACGTCAACATACCAATTAGAGAGACATTAAAACAAGTTATTAGAGAACAACATACCAATCAACATCACCAAAGAAATAATAAGAATTACATCACATTTAAAACCCACACCAGTCTGTGAGTGTACTGGCTTCATTCGACATCACCAACCCGTACGTCAACATACCAATTAGAGAGACATTAAAACAAGTGTTATTAGAGAACAACACACCAATCAACATCACCAAAGAAATAATAAGAATTACATCACATTTAAAACCCACACCAGTCTGTGAGTGTACTGGCTTCATTTGACATCACCAACCCGTACGTCAACATACCAATTAGAGAGACATTAAAACAAGTGTTATTAGAGAACAACACACCAATCAACATCACCAAAGAAATAATAAGAATTACATCACATTTAAAACCCACACCAGTCTGTGAGTGTACTGGCTTCATTTGACATCACCAACCCGTACGTCAACATACCAATTAGAGAGACATTAAAACAAGTGTTATTAGAGAACAACACACCAATCACTACACCAAAGAAATAATAAGAATTACATCACATTTAAAACCCACACCAGTCTGTGAGTGTACTGGCTTCATTTGACATCACCAACCCGTACGTCAACATACCAATTAGAGAGACATTAAAACAAGTGTTATTAGAGAACAACACACCAATCAACATCACCAAAGAAATAATAAGAATTACATCACATTTAAAACCCACACCAGTCTGTGAGTGTACTGGCTTCATTTGACATCACCAACCCGTACGTCAACATACCAATTAGAGAGACATTAAAACAAGTTATTAGAGAACAACATACCAATCAACATCACCAAAGAAATAATAAGAATTACATCACATTTAAAACCCACACCAGTCTGTGAGTGTACTGGCTTCATTCGACATCACCAACCCGTACGTCAACATACCAATTAGAGAGACATTAAAACAAGTGTTATTAGAGAACAACACACCAATCAACATCACCAAAGAAATAATAAGAATTACATCACATTTAAAACCCACACCAGTCTGTGAGTGTACTGGCTTCATTTGACATCACCAACCCGTACGTCAACATACCAATTACAGAGACATTAAAACAAGTGTTATTAGAGAACAACACACCAATCAACATCACCAAAGAAATAATAAGAATTACATCACATTTAAAACCCACACCAGTCTGTGAGTGTACTGGCTTCATTCGACACACCAACCCGTACGTCAACATACCAATTAGAGAGACATTAAAACAAGTGTTATTAGAGAACAACACACCAATTAACATCACCAAAGAAATAATAAGAATTACATCACATTTAAAACCCACACCAGTCTGTGAGTGTACCGGCTACATTCGACATCACCAACCCGTACGTCAACATACCAATTAGAGAGACATTAAAACAAGTGTTATTAGAGAACAACACACCAATCAACATCACCAAAGAAATAATAAGAATTACATCACATTTAAAACCTACACCCGTCTTTGAGTGTACTGGCTTCATTCGACATCACCAATCCGTACGTCAACATACCAATTAGGGAGACATTAAAACAAGTGTTATTAGAGAACAACACACCAATTAACATCACCAAAGAAATAATAAGAATTACATCACATTTAAAACCCACACCAGTCTGTGAGTGTACTGGCTTCATTCGACATCACCAACCCGTACGTCAACATACCAATTAGAGAGACATTAAAACAAGTGTTATTAGAGAACAACACACCAATTAACATCACCAAAGAAATAATAAGAATTACATCACATTTAAAACCCACACCAGTCTGTGAGTGTACTGGCTTCATTCGACACACCAACCCGTACGTCAACATACCAATTAGAGAGACATTAAAACAAGTGTTATTAGAGAACAACACACCAATTAACATCACCAAAGAAATAATAAGAATTACATCACATTTAAAACCCACACCAGTCTGTGAGTGTACTGGCTTCATTCGACACACCAACCCGTACGTCAACATACCAATTAGAGAGACATTAAAACAAGTGTTATTAGAGAACAACACACCAATTAACATCACCAAAGAAATAATAAGAATTACATCACATTTAAAACCCACACCAGTCTGTGAGTGTACTGGCTTCATTCGACACACCAACCCGTACGTCAACATACCAATTAGAGAGACATTAAAACAAGTGTTATTAGAGAACAACACACCAATTAACATCACCAAAGAAATAATAAGAATTACATCACATTTAAAACCCACACCAGTCTGTGAGTGTACTGGCTTCATTCGACACACCAACCCGTACGTCAACATACCAATTAGAGAGACATTAAAACAAGTGTTATTAGAGAACAACACACCAATTAACATCACCAAAGAAATAATAAGAATTACATCACATTTAAAACCCACACCAGTCTGTGAGTGTACTGGCTTCATTCGACATCACCAACCCGTACGTCAACATACCAATTAGAGAGACATTAAAACAAGTGTTATTAGAGAACAACACACCAATTAACATCACCAAAGAAATAATAAGAATTACATCACATTTAAAACCCACACCAGTCTGTGAGTGTACTGGCTTCATTCGACACACCAACCCGTACGTCAACATACCAATTAGAGAGACATTGAAACAAGTGTTATTAGAGAACAACACACCAATTAACATCACCAAAGAAATAATAAGAATTACATCACATTTAAAACCCACACCAGTCTGTGAGTGTACCGGCTTCATTCGACATCACCAACCCGTACGTCAACATACCAATTAGAGAGACATTAAAACAAGTGTTATTAGAGAACAACACACCAATCAACATCACCAAAGAAATAATAAGAATTACATCACATTTAAAACCTACACCCGTCTTTGAGTGTACTGGCTTCATTCGACATCACCAATCCGTACGTCAACATACCAATTAGGGAGACATTAAAACAAGTGTTATTAGAGAACAACACACCAATTAACATCACCAAAGAAATAATAAGAATTACATCACATTTAAAACCCACACCAGTCTGTGAGTGTACTGGCTTCATTCGACATCACCAACCCGTACGTCAACATACCAATTAGAGAGACATTAAAACAAGTGTTATTAGAGAACAACACACCAATCAACATCACCAAAGAAATAATAAGAATTACATCACATTTAAAACCCACACCAGTCTGTGAGTGTACTGGCTTCATTTGACATCACCAACCCGTACGTCAACATACCAATTAGAGAGACATTAAAACAAGTGTTATTAGAGAACAACACACCAATCAACATCACCAAAGAAATAATAAGAATTACATCACATTTAAAACCTACACCCGTCTTTGAGTGTACTGGCTTCATTCGACATCACCAATCCGTACGTCAACATACCAATTAGGGAGACATTAAAACAAGTGTTATTAGAGAACAACACACCAATTAACATCACCAAAGAAATAATAAGAATTACATCACATTTAAAACCCACACCAGTCTGTGAGTGTACTGGCTTCATTCGACATCACCAACCCGTACGTCAACATACCAATTAGAGAGACATTAAAACAAGTGTTATTAGAGAACAACACACCAATTAACATCACCAAAGAAATAATAAGAATTACATCACATTTAAAACCCACACCAGTCTGTGAGTGTACTGGCTTCATTCGACATCACCAACCCGTACGTCAACATACCAATTAGAGAGACATTAAAACAAGTGTTATTAGAGAACAACACACCAATTAACATCACCAAAGAAATAATAACACTAACAGAACTAATTACATCCCAGAATTATTTCACATATAATATTAAATAACCCACTACACAGAACAAAACGTCTTCCCTATAGGATACCGTAGATTAAACATCCTGTTCAAAATATTTATACACAGCCTTGAGCAAAAACACATCATAAATAACAAGAAATACGCTCTAGAACTGGATTTTCCAACTGGCTTTCCTGTGCGGCCCGCTAATAGTTTTAAAAACTTAAACACAAATAGTTATTTAATAAAGTTGTACAACATTGGATCGGTATATCAGTCAGCTGTAACCGATCTAATATACCATTTTGCAACTAATTTTAGAAAAACTTCCCCCTGGGCAGTAATTTTGATTCCATGCTCACGGTAAATAGATTTCTCGGACACTGGAACACTCATAGGTGAGGCTCGCGGTTTGGCCCAAAGACTGAGTTTCGGCCCCCCGTCTTTGTAAGTTGGACGAATCTACTCTAGAAGATATATACTGGTACAAATACATATGTCCATAAAGTATGCATATACCTGTAAAGATATGCCTAGTAAACCTATTACATTACACGAATTTTAACAGTGATCAATAATAATTATGAAAATACTTATAAAATTTAAAACAAAAACTTGAGGCGCTTTAGTAGATAATTGTGAAAACTGTTGAGAGTAGCTGTATATTAGATGAATACGTTTTTTTGTTATATCTCTCAATAGTTTCATTGCTTGAAAAACCATTACTGGTAAATTCTGTGAAAGAAAATTTATGATTTATAGTAACTGAAATTACAAAGTTTTTTGATCGCTTATAAAATCTTATACAAGTTTAAATATCAGTCGTGTTTATCGCAAATATCTAATAAAGTTTTACAATCTTATGACAGCAATTTTTTCTAACTGTTATAAAATGATAGACAATTTTAGGGAGACGCAGAACGTATTGAAAATCCATAGAAAGCTTTACGGTTAGAAAACTTGTTCTAAATTATGCTATAACTAAGTAACCTTCGGCATAGTTCTCTAAAGAGTTTAGGAATCAAGACGCATATACTTCACAATATTTACTATAACTTGTGGTACTTTACATACCTGACTGACGGCTCCCTCAGTGGCCTAGGCTTCTGTTTCCGGGTTTATATAGCCTTCATAACCTATTTTCTTATAAAATCTTTGTTAAAACACGATTTTGTTCACAATGCCATCATTATATTTTTAGCTAATTCATTTTCCTAATTAATTTTATATATGTTTGCAGTTTTTTTCTGATTTGAGGTAAAAATATGAATTATTTAGTTTTTTTAAAATATTTGTTGATTACATCTTTACATGGGCTACTAGTTTTCACTAAATAATTATATATATTTATAAACTTGCTTATAGTAGCACTTACTTATATTTGTTGAGAACGGCTGTTTCGGGAGATGTGTAACTCTGAGTTACAGTCTGAGTTGACAATGGGACACATCTCCCGAAACAGCCGTTCTCAACAAATATAAGTAAGTGCTACTATAGGCAAGTTTATAAATATATATAATTGATTAGTAATTATTTAAATTAGACACATATATGATTTAGAAAAACAGATGCAACCTCATTATTGGTGTTGATGAATGAGGTTTTTCTAGATATTTTTTATCAAATTAAGTTGAGAAAAGCTTTAAATAAAATATAAGTTGTTTTATAAATTAAAATGTCAAATAAGTTTAAATCCAAACGAACCTAATTTTTTACATAAAATATTCTTATTTGTTAGAAAACATTTTACAGAATATTTTTTAAAAAATTATAAAATTTTATATTTAATACCATTTTTTTAAAACCACTGTAGATTAACAAATTAATCTTATCTTATCCAAAGAAACCTTTGGAAATTGAAAAACGTTTCCTAAATTAGGTAAACACCGAAGAGTATTTCTTAATTCCTATAAAGCGTCTAAGAATTAGTGTTTTCTGTAGCATTTTTACGCCTCATTCCTGGTCATATAATACTTCTGGGTAAATCTTGGATCTCACTTGAGGACTATCAATTAAAACTGAAGTGTTACATTAGCACAGAGGTTTGACTACTTACGTAAACGACTGCTCGGTGGTACAGCAACGCAACTACTGTTTCTTAGCTTATGGCTTTGATTTCTTTTCTTATCTTTCTACAATACGTTTATGTTAAAAGGTCATATAACCTTCTTAGATACCATTATTTTATCTTATCTGCAATACTTTCTATTTTGCGATGAAGATATTTATTATTTATAAGCTTTGATTGAACCTTATATGAAAGGTAAAAGTAAAATAGAACCCTATATTATTACTAAAGTCACAGGCAAATAATGAACTGAATAGAATAGTATAAATCTGTAACAGATGAAACAAACTTTAATGGATGACTGTGAAAGTTGTATTACTGTAGATAATGACGAATCTGTGAAGCTGTTTTTGCTGAATATTTACCACACCCGTTGAACAAATTTTAAAATATTTTTTAAAGTCTACCTGTCTAGTTTTAATTTTTAAAAAAATATTTTTAATAATTGTATTTTATGTATGAAATTTCATTGAGACTTTTGATGAGAACAATCTTTTGTTAGTAAAATTATAGATAAAGAAACATTGAACATGCCTAGAACATGACATTAATGGCATAAGAACGTGCCTTAAATTTACTAAGAAATTAAAAATCATTAACTCAGTTCTTTGTAATGTGTGCAAATCAGCATCAGCATTCTTTGAGCAGTAATTCAAGCCTAAGTTGTTCTTTCACTAAATGATCTATAGGATACAAGTTTAATGTAAGCCTAGCGCAGCACTCACTTCATACCCGAGTAACTGGTTAGCAAACACACACACACACACACACACACACACACACACATCTACTGCTTTACAGGTTTAGACTGCCTTCGCAATATCTTTCTTAAGGTTATATACTTCCATTCTACAATTTCCTTATAGTATTTGCACTTGATACATAACTTACTCCTGGTCACATTTTCAGAAGGTTGGCTGCGGGAAATTGTTATTTATTTGACTTAAGAAACTCTAAAAAACCTATATGAAGAATAAACGTATTTAATTTTAGTAAACTTTTTTTTGTAGGAACAGTGTGTTGAGTTGAGAAATCAGTGTTTTACTAGCGTTCCTAAAGAAAACAATTTTATTGCTATAGCATTTACTTTACTGCGATATTATCTTTTGACGTGGATGTACGTTGAATGTATACTGTGGCAAAAGAAATGTCAAGGGCTCTGAATCTTTCTTTTATTTGAGAGGTGTATTGGTTTTAAAGGTCCTTTCAAACGCCGCTCTTGCAAAATTCATCCAAGACCTCATTTCACAACTCCTCCATGTTAGAGACGTCTAATCCCTAATTGCCACCATCCTCACTTCCGTCACCACTGTTCTCCTCACCATGGCGAGTGAGTTCCGAGTCTTGGCACGGAACGGCGCTGGTCTTGGCTGGAGATCAGAACTCCGATCCTCCCTAAACCCCTCTTATTTCTTGTAAACTCTATCCTATTTTTAAGTCTTGTTAACTAAAATGTTTCATCTCACAATAGCTCTGCTCATCCTCACCATTCACCAGCACCCACCGCACCGCATCACTCCGTAGCAACTCGATTCATCACACCCACCGCACCGCATCACTCCGTAGCAACTCCATTCATCACACCCACCGCACCGCATCACTCCGTAGCAACTCCATTCACCAGCACCCACCGCACCGCATCACTCCGTAGCAACTCCATTCACCAGCACCCACCGCACCGCATCACTCCTTAGCAACTCCATTCATCACACCCACCGCACCGCATCACTCCGTAGCAACTCCATTCATCACACCCACCGCACCGCATCACTCCGTAGCAACTCCATTCATCACACCCACCGCACCGCATCACTTCTTAGCAACTCCATTCATCACACCCACCGCACCGCATCACTCCGTAGCAACTCCATTCACCAGCACCCACCGCACCGCATTACTTTTTAGCAACTCCATTCATCACACCCACCGCACCGCATCACTCCGTTGCAACTCCATTCACCAGCACCCACCGCACGGCATCACTCCGTAGCAACTCCATTCATCACACCCACCGCACCGCATTACTTTTTAGCAACTCCATTCATCACACCCACCGCACCGCATCACTCCGTTGCAACTCCATTCACCAGCTCCCACCGCACCGCATCACTCCTTAGCAACTCCATTCATCACACCCACCGCACCGCATCACTCCGTTGCAACTCCATTCATCACACCCACCGCACCGCATCAGTCCTTAGCAACTCCATTCATCACACCCACCGCACCGCATCACTCCTTAGCAACTCCATTCATCACACCCACCGCACCGCATCACTCCTTAGCAACTCCATTCATCACACCCACCGCACCGCATCACTCCGTAGCAACTCCATTCATCACACCCACCGCACCGCATCGCTCCGTAGCAACTCCATTCATCACACCCACCGTACCGCATCACTCCGTAGCAACTCCATTCATCACACCCACCGCACCGCATCACTCCTTAGCAACTCCATTCATCCCACCCACCGCACCGCATCACTCCGTAGCAACTCCATTCATCACACCCACATGCTTCAAATTAACCTCCATCTCACTTGCTTAAGTTCAGTTAAATACATTATTACACTGTTTAATGCCACAACATCCGTATTACACACGTCTTGCATGTGAAAAGACAAATTGGTCAGCCTGTCCCAAATGTTAAAAAATAAACGCTGCCCCCCAGAATAAAATCCATTATTGTCCCACTCAATAAAACGTCCTGCCAATCAGAAACCCCTTCTAAAATTCAGCCTTAACCAAAAGCCCTGATCCCAAATTCCTACCTGCAGCCAGTGTCGCGTGACAGTCACTGCAAAACCACGGGGGCCACCAAACCCCGCCCTTCTCTGACTGATTATGTATTAAACTTGCAGTAAAAACCAGTAAAATTGGAGAAAATTACCTGTCATGTTGTAAATTTATGTTTATATTCACTATACATTAAATACGAAAACATTAACAATAATAGTTAGTCTAAGCGAATATGGTTTAAACATTCGTAGGTTTCAGTTTTACGGTAAATGTTCGTTCGATAAAATATCAGTATGCTATGTAGTTTTGATGTAAATATATATATCAGTTTCATCTCTATGCTGATGAATTTTAATGGAACGAAACGCTGTCTTAGGATTTACAGGATCTCAGCAGAACATTTATCACAGGTGAAGGAAAACAAATTAATACATATTTAAGGGTCCATCAATTTGACTACTTTTCGTTTAAATTTCGTATAATATAATCTTCTTTCTGAATTGTTTTGAATAGAGATAAATAGTTTTAATTTTATTTTACTGTATTTTAGTACTAAAATTTTATTTTTACTAATATTACTTTATTAATTACACAAATGTAATGCCCAGGCATGGTAGCTTTTATTTATTTCCGTTTGTCATAGATGAAGCTCTGTTTGGTGTAGCAATAAAATAATAAATACATTTAATGACATTCCGATTGCGTTTTAAAAACAAGGTGTAGCAATAAAATAATAAATACATTTAATGACATTCCGATTGCGTTTTAAAAACAAGGTGTAGCAATAAAATAATAAATACATTTAATGACATTCCGATTGCGTTTTAAAAACAAGGTGTAGCAATAAAATAATAAAATACATTTAATGACATTCCGATTGCGTTTTAAAAACAAGGTGTAGCAATAAAATAATAAATACATTTAATGACATTCCGATTGCGTTTTAAAAACAAGGCGTAGCAATAAAATAATAAATACATTTAATGACATTCCGATTGCGTTTTAAAAACAAGGTGTAGCAATAAAATAATAAATACATTTAATGACATTCCGATTGCGTTTTAAAAACAAGGTGTAGCAATAAAATAATAAATACATTTAATGACATTCCGATTGCGTTTTAAAAACAAGGTGTAGCAATAAAATAATAAATACATTTAATGACATTCCGATTGCGTTTTAAAAACAAGGTGTAGCAATAAAATAATAAATACATTTAATGACATTCCGATTGCGTTTTAAAAACAAGGTGTAGCAATAAAATAATGAATACATTTAATGACATTCCGATTGCGTTTTAAAAACAAGGTGTAGCAATAAAATAATAAATACATTTAATGACATTCCGATTGCGTTTTAAAAACAAGTAACATAAAAAAATTGATTTAAGTCAACAAAAAAATTATTTTAGTTTCTTTTTATTTTGTAATTACAATTAATATAAATATGTATATACATATGCCAGAATAACAATATTAAGTGGCAAAATAGAAAGCAAATTTCCTTGGAATTTTCCATTTTCCTTTTTATGTGTGGTGTTGGACTATTATTTTTGTTTTTTTAGTTTTTATACGCTTTTTTCGTTGCTTGCATTGTGTTGTGGTTTATTTTCGCTTTCCTTTCGCATTGTCTGTTTGTAAAGGAAGATTCGATACCGTCAATACAGTGTATTTGTTTATTATATTTTCATTCATTTTTATTCCTAGAGGTTTATTTATGATATTTTTTGGTGACCATGGCAACAATTTAAGGTTGTACGATGGAGGTTTCTATGACAACCAAATGGTGGTAACAAAATTCATATACATCTTTAAAAAAAATAGATTTCTAGGTATGCGAAAGTTGGCTCATTGCCAAAGCGCTAGACTTCGAACATGAAAATACTCAGTTCGAATTCGACCTAGATCCTCAATTTTCTATAATTTAATTGTTGAATAAACATTTGAAAAAACTGTATCAACATCAATTGTCATCCATTATGTTTAAAAAATAATGTATTTGAACGTATTGGATGAATAAAATGGTACTATATTAACGATTGAAAATTTGTACTATATATATATATATATATATATATATATATATATATATATATATATATATATAAATATAAAATACGTTTTCTTGTTTAATAATTTAAAACAACATAGGTTATTCAAATACAAGAATATTTATAGCTTTTCGTTGGTAAACAGTACCAACATCATCAGGAATGAAAATTACAATAATGTAAGCCATAGGCTTAAAACATATGTTTTAGGCCTATAGCTTACAGTATTGTAATTTTCATGCCTGATGATGTTGGTACTGTTTACCAACGAAAAGCTTTGAATATAAATTAATAAATATTCTTGTATTTGAATAACCTATGTTGTTTTAATATATATATTTATATATTAAAAACAACATAGGTTATTCAAAGACAAGAATATTAGGCCTATTTATTCTTGTAAATAAATATTATTCTTCAAGAATAAATAATATTCTTGTATTTGAATAATCTATGTTGTTTTAAATTATTAAACAAAAAAACATATTTTACATTTATATATATATATATATATATATATATATATATATATATATATATATATATATAGTGTGAGCCAATAGAAGGAAATTTAAACCATTGTTAGTATATACTGAAAGTAGCTGGTTTCGAATACATACTACGGTGATAATGAACCTATTGATTGTTTTACGAGAAGGAAGGTATTTGTGTTTCTTTAGTTGAAATGTAATAGTGTATTTTGCAAGTGAGTAATTCTAATGTTTTTGTTTCAAACAAAAATAAATGTTTAATTTATCTATCTGGGAAGTTGTATTGTAAAACATTACTTAAAAGACAAAATGATTTCTCTGAAAGTACTTCCTTACCATTTCGTCTGCTGGAGATCGAGTAGAAGCTACATCAACCAGATTGCCTCTTAGCTCTACTATATAAATACTATTGTTCTACTTTAAAATTTATTCCCTCTTAAAAACCGAAAAGTACTGTAGTACAGCTATAACAACACATCTTATCGTTAAACACTTGATTCTAAAGCAACATTGCGTTAAATTTCGTGCTTTCAAAAATAAATTAGGTGTAATTTTATGGGAGGGACATTTCCTACTGCACAACTAACTTCAGGTTACAAATTCTTTCAAGACAAGTGGATGCTAACGTATAAGTGGTTATTTCTCTGTTATAGGTCAAATTATATAAGCTTTCACTTGGATCTTAGGTACAAATTGTGTATCCATCGTCTAGAAAACATCAATCAGACTGTAGTGAACTCAGCTGCTCGGGAGGAGGGAGGTTTGTTACCTACCTAGTTGCCTTTCTAGCATTTCAGTGCCAGTGAGGTTACACGGCTCGAGATCCACTGGAAATTAAGTACCCACCCGGCATTTATGAAGGTATTTGGTTTTCTTCTACAGTCTATGGTTCTACTACAGTCTGTGAGTTCCCAGAGAGGTTCAAGATGGCGGTCTTAGAGTCAACAAGGAAAACAGACTTAGCCGAAGCAGTCAGGTTCTTAAGTTCATTGATGCAGCATATATGGCAGCTACCTCACCGTTGTAGTTGCTAAGTTGGGCCTCGCCAGCAGAAATATATGGCCCCTCAAAATATATGGAGAAAATGTTTCGCCTGATCCAGGTATGGACAACCCATCAGTGTAAGTTTGGAGCTATTCTGGTGCAGGTGATTTTTCATTGGTAGTTCTGATGGTTGCACTTCTAAGCTCCTGATCCGAATATGCATACTTTGGCAAGTGGTGTCAGGTGGAGCCCTGAAAAGAGCTGTTTTTGTACGGTTGTTCACCATGTTGAAGTCAGCGCGTAAGCGTGCGATACCTTGTACAGATAGTTTAGATTACGCACCTCGAGCAGGCGATCTGTATCAGATCATTCAATAAATGTTTAGTAACTATATCCATATTTTTCATTTGATATAACAAAGTCAGTAGTATATTATAGCCTATACATATTTTGATGTCAGTATTTTTTTTTTATTAATAGTGATTTTTGATATATTTGCGTTTTCAACAGAAATAGCAAACTTGTCCAACACTCGATCGTCATTGTCACCCAAAAGTTTTAGTTTGAAATCTTGAGTGTCCTTAAATATAGTTTCCTAAAGATTGAGCTTACTGGACACAAAAGTAACTTCTCAATACTGAAATTGAATTTTTTCTCATTTATTATATTACTAGAAAACATATCACCATATTTAATATATATATATATATATATATATATATATATATATATATATATATATATATATATATATATATATATATATATATATATATATATATATATACAAACAAATTTATTTAGACTACACAACACTTCATCTAACTAAACAAAATCAATCGAGATTTAGGTTTTTGAACGAACCGCCAATGCCGTAAAGATCTTTAGGGTTGTAGGGGGATTTACGAGGCCTCCTAAATTCGTCCACTTTAAGGTTAGCGTCCTCCAGAAACCAGTTTCGAAAGCCTTCACTAAACTCGTTGAATGCATCTGAAAATAACCATTTTGTGCATTAAAAATATGTAATCTAATTCTTATGATAAAGTGAGTGACAAGATAAATCTTAACGGAATCTCCTCAATGTAGCTATCTCGTGCTAACTGGGTCGTACGTGTTGTTGGCAACTACTGTTGTACCATTTCCTTGAATCCCTCCATCTTGTCTGTGGTTCTGTGATGTCAGTTGTAAACCTGTAAACCTAATATAAGGCGAGAGCATCATCTATTGCGAAGGCTCTCTTGTTTAGCCTCTTTCGCGAACAACGCAAGAAGTATAGGAAAAACTCCTCTGTAATGGCCACATTCACACTGGACTATCTTTCACTTTATTATAACTCGTACTTATTATTTAGAAAATTACTTGTTCCAGTGTTCCAGAACATGTACACTTGAGATAAGTGATCCTGCCAATCAGCTACTTAAGTAGGTGGTTGCATGACAATGCACGTATACCTCGAAAAGTTACTTACGGTGTTCAGTTAACATTATTATTTAATCGTTTAATCTGTTTACGTTATCACACACACATACACACCTACACACACACACACACACACACACACACGTTGTAAAGACTCATAGGCCTACTACTCATGCGTAACCCAGTCAATGTGTGACCTGAACTTGGCATATACCAAGTCTCTTCCTATATCTCGGAACTTATATATATAAATATAAAATACGTTTTCTTGTTGAATAATTTAAAACAACATAGGTTATTCAAATACAAGAATATTTATTAATATATATTCAAAGCTTTTCGTTGGTAAACAGTACCAACATTCAGGAATCATTCCTGATGATGTTGGTACTGTTTACCAACGAAAAGCTTTGAATATAAATTAATAAATATTCTTGTATTTGAATAACCTATGTTGTTTTAATATATATATATATATATATATATATATATATATATATGTGTGTGTGTGTGTGTGTGTGTGTGTGTGTGTGTGTGTGTGTGTGTGTGTGTGTGTGTGTGTGTGTGTGTGTGTGTGTGTGTGTGTGAGAGAGAGAGAGAGAGTGTGTGTGTGTGTGTGTGTGTGTGTGTGTGTGCATGTGTGTGTGTGTGTGTGTGTGTGTGTGTGTGTGTGTGTGTGTGTGTGTGTGTGTGTGTGTGTGTGTGTGTGTGTGTGTTTGTGTGTGTGTGTGTGTGTGAGAGACTTGTAAGTAGATAAGGAAATATATAGGCTAGTTCCTTCTTGATCTAACTTAACGAGTAAAATACCTTACTTTCTTTGTGACCGAAGTATATTGCTTTGTTAGGAACCTAATTACAAAAATGTAAAGCACTTAACGTAGAAGTATACAACCTTTATGTTACATTTCTAGGAATGAAACCTGTCAGCAATATTATAAAACACTTTATAAACAATTAAAATATTACAATCTAAGCTTGAATCAAATTTATTAAGATTTTAAATTTGTCCTAATTCATAATAAATAAAAGAATAAATATGCTAAACTTAGAATTATAAAAACTTTACATACGCGTTTTAATGTCAGAGGATAAACATAGGGCACGATAGTGTTTATTTGGCTTTATAGTCACGTGGTACATATTAAAATTTGTCTCTAATGTTATCTTTATAGTGCTTACTGTACTTGGAAACCTTGTGGAGCTAAGGGATCTTGTTCTTCAAGTATGTAGTACTGGCAATCAAAACCTAAACCTAATCAAACTTATAATTTGTTTGGTTATTTATAAAATTATAAGTTTTTGAACCTTACATTCTTCTTTCTCAAGAAATAAATTAGAAAGTTTAGTATAGAAAATGTAATGATATCGTCATCAGACGATGATAAGTGAATCCACAAAGTTTTATCTTGATAGGTCAGTTCTTTCCTAAGGTTTCATCTAAATAGGTCAGTTCTTTCTTAAGGTTTCATCTAAATAGGTCAGTTTTTTCTTAAGGTTTCATCTAGGTCCACCAGTTCTTTCTAAACGTTCATCTGGATAGATTAGTTCTTTCTTAAGGTTTCATCTAAATCGGTCATTTCTTTCCTAAGGTTTCATCTAGGTCCACCAGTTCTTTCTAAACGTTTATCTGGATAGATCAGTTCTTTCTTAAGGTTTCATCTAAATCGGTCATTTCTTTCTTAAGGTTTCATCTAAATCGGTCAGTTCTTTCTTAAGGTTTCATCTAAATCGGTTAGTTCTTTCTTAAAGTTTCATCTAGGTCGGTCATTTCTTTCTTAAGGTTTCATCTAGATCGGTCAGTTCTTTCCAATGGTTTCATCGAGATCGGTCAGTTTTTTCTAAGGTTTCATCTAAATCGGTCAGTTCTTTCTTAAGGTTTCGTCTAGATCGGTCAGTTCTTTCGTAAGGTTTCATCTAAATCGGTCATTTCTTTCTTAAGGTTTCATCTAAATCGGTCATTTCTTTCTTAAGGTTTCATCTAAATCGGTCAGTTCTTTCTTAAGGTTTCATCTAAATCGGTTAGTTCTTTCTTAAAGTTTCATCTAGGTCGGTCATTTCTTTCTTAAGGTTTCATCTAGATCGGTTAGTTCTTTCCTAAGGTTTTGTCTAAGTCGGGAAGTTCTTTCTAAAGGTTTCATCTAGATAGGTCAGTTCTTTCCTAAAGTTTCATCTAGATCGGTCAATTCTTTCTTAAGGTTTCACCTAGGTAGGTCAGTTCTTTCTTACGATTTCATCTACATAGCTCAGTTCTTTCTCAAGGTTTCATCTAGAACGGTCAGTTCTTTCTTAAGGTTTCATTCTCTTTTAAGTTATCTGTTTAAGAATAATGACATATTTCAAATATTAATCTCTGCATGGTCTCTCGTTTATATATTCAATGTCATTACGACTATAGTTAAGTTTCTAAAGTAATTCTTTATTTACTTCATAAAAAAATCATCTACTTTTCCAAAAACATCTACTTACGTTGTATATCTTCACACGTGCCAGCTTCGCCTCCGTACTCGTTCGGTAGCATCTCCTTCGGTATATATTCGTATAAGTTAGTGTAGTCACCAGGGTAAATATGAATCTGTAAATATACATTCACTTAATTTGTCATTACTCTCGTAGTGTATTAATGGGTGGGTAGCAAATGACCAACGTTTCAACTAATCAACATTCAAAACCGATCCTACGTGACGTAATTGTTAATTGATAGTAAATTAATAACTTCAATGATATTGTATTGAACAAAGTAATTATGCTAGATTATAGTCTTCTACTGTTTTAAATTATGATTTGTAGGAATAAGTGGTTTGACTTGTTTATAATGAGTGGGCCTCCATAGATGAGAGATATGTCCTTCTCTCACTATGTGGCTATTAGTTTAATTTCTGCTCACTGTGTGGCGGTTAGAGATCTCTAAGATTCCACAGCAAAGAGCAGATTTGTTTCTCGGCGCGACTCACACGTACCAATAATCTACCATGTAGATAAATATCTCTAAGCATCGAAAATACTGGTACACCTATATAAACTGCACTTCTCGAATATATATAAAACCATTGAATAGTATTAACATATAATTGTAATTATTTGTACATTTCTGCGATCATACTTACGAATGGCTCTTAAAACATCTAAGAGAAGATAATTACATCAACTGTAGCTTTAATTACCTCAGCTATTAATTAATTTTGAATAAAAACATTAGGTTAAGAGTTGTGGTAACGAATACTAATATCTGTAGTGTATACACAATAAGGTTAGGGGTTGTATTAGAGAGCAGGTATAAAAATCTGTTCAGCGGATATTTAATCAGGTTAAGAGTAGTATTAGAGAGCAGGCATAAAGATCTATTCAATTTATACCCAATTAGGTTAAAAGTAGTATTAGAGAGCAGGCATAAAGGGTTATGCAGTGTATACCCAATTATGTTAAGAGTAGTATTAAAGAGCAAGCATAAAGGGTTATGCAGTGTATACCCAATCAGGTTAAGAGTAGTATTAGAGAGCAGGCATAAATATCTATTCAATTTATACCCAATTAGGTTAAGCGTAATATTAGAGAGCAGGCATAAAGATCTATTCAATTTATACCCAATTAGATTAAGAGTAGTATTAGAGAGCAGGCATACAGATCTATTTCAATTTATACCCAATTATGTTGAGTAGTATTCGAGAGCAGGCATAAAGATCTATTAAATTTATACCCAATTAGGTTAAGAGTAGTTAGTATTAGTGAGCAGGAATAAAGGGTTTTGCAGTGTATACCCAATCAGGTTAAGACTAGTATTAGAGAGCAGGCATAAAGATCTATTTAATTTATACCCAATTTAGGTAAGAGTAGTATTAGTGAGCAGGCATAAAGATATATTCAGTGTATAATTAATCAGGTTGAGTAGTATTAGAGAGCAGGCATAAAGATCTATTTAATTTATACCCAATTTGGGTAAGAGTAGTATTAGTGAGCAGGCATAAAGAAATATTCAGTGTATAATTAATCAGGTTGAGTAGTATTAGAGAGCAGGCATAAAGATCTATTTAATTTATACCCAATTCGGGTAAGAGTAGTATTAGAGAGCAGGCATAAAGACATATTCAGTGTATAATTAATCAGGTTGAGTAGTATTAGAGAGCAGGCATAAAGATATATTCAGTTTATACCCAATAAGATTGAGAGTTGTATCACAGAGTAGGCTTAAAGGTAATGCAGTCTATACCCAACTAGGTTAAGAATAGTATTAGAGAGCAGGCATAAAGATCTATTTAATTTATACCCAATTTGGGTAAGAGTAGTATTAGAGAGCGGGCATAAAGTTCTATGCAGTATATACCTAATCAGGTTGAGAGGTGTGTTAGAGAGCAGGCATAAAGATCTATTCAGTATATACCCAATCGGGTTGAGAGGTGTATTAGAGAGCATACATAAAGATCTATATAGTGCATGCCCAATCAGGTTGAGAGGTGTATTAGAGAACAGGCATAAAGTTCTATGCAGTATATACCCAATTAGGTTGAGAGGTGTATTAGAGAGCAGGCATAAAGATCTATTCAGTATATACCCAATCGGGTTGAGAGGTGTATTAGAGAGCATACATAAAGATCTATATAGTGCATTCCCAATCAGGTTGAGAGGTGTATTAGAGAGCAGGCATAAAGATCTATTCAATTTATACCCAACCAGGTTAAGTGTTGTATTGGAGAGCGTATATAAAGATCATAGCTACGTTATTTATTTAGTACTTATTATATTCATTCTATTAGCTTACACTCTCCTGATATATATATATATATATATATATATATATATATATATATATATATATATATATATATATATATATGTATATAAAGAACTAAGTCAAAATACAAATACAACAATTTGAATTGTTTATTATTCCTGATGATGTTGGTACTGTTAGCCAACGATAAGCTTTGAATTGTAAATTCAATTATAATTCTTGTATTTGTATTTTGACTTAGTTCTTTATTAATACACAAGAATACATATTGCGATATATATATATATATATATATATATATATATATATATATATATATGTGTGTGTGTGTGTGTGTGTGTGTGTGTGTATATATATATATATATATACATATGTTGTACACATTTTCAATCGTTAATAAAATACATTTGTATGCATCCAGTCAAGTTCAAATAGATTCTCATTAACCTATAGTGGACGACAATTGATGTTATTACAGTTTTTTCAGATATTTATAAAATAATTAAATCATAAAAATGTTGCTGTTTGAGGTCAGATTCGAACTGAGTATCTTAATGTTCGAAGTATATCACTTTCATGTATCTGAGCCAACTTTTCAAAGATCCCAATGAAAAACCTACATTGTACAACCTTTAACTTGCTCCCATGGTTAACACATAGTATCATAAATAATGCTCTAGGATTAAAATTGAATGAAAAGAGTAAAATAAACAAACAAACTGGATTAACGTTATCGAATTTTGCTTCACAAACGAACAATGCGAACGGAACACCATGCATAGAAAGAAAAATGGAAATATGCAAGGAAGTTTGCTCCCAATTTTGTCAGTTATTATTGTTATTCTGACATATGTATATGCCTATACATATTTATATTAGTTGTAATTACAAAATAAAAAGAAATTAAAATAAACTTTTTCTTTGTGATTTACGTAGGAATTGAGTTTAATTTTTTTAAATATAGTATTACTTGTTTTTATGTACATATTTATTTATATGTTTTAATGTATTCCAAGTAGTTTTAGCAAGTTTTTCAAATAAGGAATTTTCATTAGGAATTAAGATTGTAATTAGGTTAGCAATTACGTAATAGGAGTTCCAGATACCTTGTTACGAAGATCCTCTTCCGCCGAGTTTACAGTAGACTTCATTATACGTTCAGCAAATGAAGGCATGTTGAGAAGGAATACCCCTTTTATCCTGACAGGCATACCGTCCTAAACAGAAGCAATCGTATTGAATTATATAGCATATTAAGCTTATTATAATTAGTGTATGGGTGCAACATTAGTTTGTTTTTTTTGGTTTTTAAACTTCATTCAACTAAATGTTGTACTTAAAATTTTGTTTGTTGGTAAAAGTAGAAAACGTAATAGTTTAATTGAAATAGACACCCACATTCGAATAGAAATAAAGACGGTATCGGTTGGCTGCAGGGCACATAGTCTTTTCCATGTCTTGTGTACCCATCTGCAACTATGGACTGACTGGTAATTCTTAATTACAAGATTTTAAAAGTTCTACCCGCGTTTACAAGTGTACGGTTGTTCTACCTGAATTTCACAATAATTTGAAAGTTTACAATATGACAAAGTAGTAACTCTTTGGTTTGATCGTTTAACTTTTTTAAATCTATTACTGGAACAAAACGTTTGACCTTGTTCATTTTATCCTTGCGGTTTTAGCTTTAAATCTTAGTAAATTAATTTTATAAATGAATTAGATAATAATTAAAATTAGTAGGTATTATGTTTGAAATGTATACATTTTAATTTAAATAAATAAATAATTTTTATATAAAGTGTAGGCTATACATTTTTGAAAAGAAGTATGCAACCAAAAAAGTATATAATCATTCTAATTAAATATGTCTAAACTGTATGTACAAATAACAATATATTTACAGTCCTATAGGCCATTTTAACATCAATAATAAATTTGTGATATATTAGAATTCATAAACAACTTTAAAAATTAAGAACAACGCACAGGTAAAGAAGATTAATAAAGATTAACTAAGATTAGCTAATAAAGATTAATCCATCTACCACTGTATGTAAAAAGGCAATAGATGTAAAACGTAATAATAAAACAATGCTTTGTATGAAGATGTAAATTCATTTTTTTTTATATTAGAGGTTATATTGGAGGAAGAGAGATAAGTGTCGTGATATATCTGTATATGATTTTACCTCTAGACAAGTTAGAAACTGGTTCAGCAGCTTTAACGATATCTTGACGGCAAGGCGCATAGTGAATCCTTTAAAGTCTGCTATTATATAGAAGCCGCCTTGATATCTCGTCGCCAGACCTATGTCTAGGATTATCAGTGCACGTCTTAGAGAAGTAGAAAATTTAATTGCGTCCGAATCAGGATCAACGAGTCTTGCTATAACAACACTATAACCTTCTGGCGTTAAACGAGGCAGTAGGAATGTTTGGCTGGAAACAAAAAATCTTCCAGATATATTTTACAAATTTATACCAATTCTCATACTACCTGTTTGTATTTTAATTGTTGACTTCTTAAATTATTTCAACTGCTCATTGTTATATTACTTACTATCGGACATTTCGTACGTCAGATGTATTTGTTTTAAATTCTACTGATGTTAATGAATCAAAAACTTTAAATAAACCAAAAGCATACATCTTAGGTAAATAGGAACTACAGTCAGAAGAAATAATGACTAGATTCAAACGGAACAGAACTGAGATTCGGCTGAGAATTAAATAGCAACCGTGACACTAGATGTTTAAATAAATAAAAAACTAACATCTTAGGTAAATAGGAGCTACAGTCAGAAGAAATAATGACTAGATTCAAACGGAACAGAACTGAGATTCGGCTGAGAATTAAATAGCAACCGTGACACTAGATGTTTAAATAAATAAAAAACTAACATCTTAGGTAAATAGGAACTACAGTCAGAAGAAATAATGACTGGATTCAAAAGGAACAGAACTGAGATTCGGCTGAGAATTAAATAGCAACCGTGACACTAGATGTTTAAATAAATACAAAACTAATATCTTAGGTAAATAGGAACTACAGTCAGAAGAAATAATGACTGGATTCAAAAGGAACAGAACTGAGATTCGGCTGAGAATTAAATAGCAACCGTGACACTAGATGTTTAAATAAATAAAAAACTAACATCTTAGGTAAATAGGAACTACAGTCAGAAGAAATAATGACTGGATTCAAAAGGAACAGAACTGAGATTCGGCTGAGAATAAAATAGCAACCGTGACACTAGATGTTTAAATAAATACAAAACTAATATCTTAGGTAAATAGGAACTACAGTCAGAAGAAATAATGACTGGATTCAAAAGGAACAGAACTGAGATTCGGCTGAGAATAAAATAGCAACCGTGACACTAGATGTTTAAATAAATACAAAACTAATATCTTAGGTAAATAGGAGCTACAGTCAGAAGAAATAATGACTGGATTCAAAAGGAACAGAACTGAGATTCGGCTGAGAATAAAATAGCAACCGTGACACTAGATGTTTAAATAAATACAAAACTAATATCTTAGGTAAATAGGAGCTACAGTCAGAAGAAATAATGACTGGATTCAAAAGGAACAGAACTGAGATTCGGCTGAGAATAAAATAGCAACCGTGACACTAGATGTTTAAATAAATACAAAACTAATATCTTAGGTAAATAGGAGCTACAGTCAGAAGAAATAATGACTGGATTCAAAAGGAACAGAACTGAGATTCGGCTGAGAATAAAATAGCAACCGTGACACTAGATGTTTAAATAAATACAAAACTAATATATTAGGTAAATAGGAACTACAGTCAGAAGAAATAATGACTGGATTCAAAAGGAACAGAACTGAGATTCGGCTGAGAATAAAATAGCAACCGTGACACTAGATGTTTAAATAAATACAAAACTAATATCTTAGGTAAATAGGAGCTACAGTCAGAAGAAATAATGACTGGATTCAAAAGGAACAGAACTGAGATTCGGCTGAGAATAAAATAGCAACCGTGACACTAGATGTTTAAATAAATACAAAACTAATATCTTAGGTAAATAGGAGCTACAGTCAGAAGAAATAATGACTAGATTCAAAAGGAACAGAACTGAGATTCGACTGAGAATTAAATAGCAACCGTGACACTAGATGTTTAAATAAATACAAAACTAATATCTTAGGTAAATAGGAGCTACAGTCAGAAGAAATAATGACTGGATTCAAAAGGAACAGAACTGAGATTCGGCTGAGTATTAAATAGCAACCGTGACACTAGATGTTTAAATAAATACAAAACTAATATCTTAGGTAAATAGGAGCTACAGTCAGAAGAAATAATGACTGGATTCAAAAGGAACAGGACTGAGATTCGGCTGAGAATTAAATAGCAACCGTGACACTAGATGTTTAAATAAATAAAAAACTAATATCTTAGGTAAATAGGAGCTACAGTCAGAAGAAATAATGACTAAATTTAAACGGAACAGAACTGAGATTCGGCTGAGAGTTAAATAGCAACCGTGACACTAGATGTTTAAATAAATAAAAAACTAATATCTTAGGTAAATAGGAGCTACAGTCAGAAGAAATAATGACTAAATTTAAACGGAACAGAACTGAGATTCGGCTGAGAGTTAAATAGCAACCGTGACACTAGATGTTTAAATAAATAAAAAACTAATATCTTAGGTAAATAGGAACTACAGTCAGAAGAAATAATGACGGGATTCAAAAGGAACAGAACTGAGATTCGGCTGAGAATTAAATAGCAACCGTGACACTAGATGTTTAAATAAATAAAAAACTAATATCTTAGGTAAATAGGAGCTACAGTCAGAAGAAATAATGACTAAATTTAAACGGAACAGAACTGAGATTCGGCTGAGAGTTAAATAGCAACCGTGACACTAGATGTTTAAATAAATAAAAAACTAATATCTTAGGTAAATAGGAACTACAGTCAGAAGAAATAATGACGGGATTCAAAAGGAACAGAACTGAGATTCGGCTGAGAATTAAATAGCAACCGTGACACTAGATGTTTAAATAAATAAAAAACTAATATCTTAGGTAAATAGGAGCTACAGTCAGAAGAAATAATGACTAAATTTAAACGGAACAGAACTGAGATTCGGCTGAGAGTTAAATAGCAACCGTGACACTAGATGTTTAAATAAATAAAAAACTAATATCTTAGGTAAATAGGAACTACAGTCAGAAGAAATAATGACGGGATTCAAAAGGAACAGAACTGAGATTCGGCTGAGAATTAAATAGCAACCGTGACACTAGATGTTTAAATAAATAAAAAACTAATATCTTAGGTAAATAGGAGCTACAGTCAGAAGAAATAATGACTAAATTTAAACGGAACAGAACTGAGATTCGGCTGAGAGTTAAATAGCAACCGTGACACTAGATGTTTAAATAAATAAAAAACTAATATCTTAGGTAAATAGGAACTACAGTCAGAAGAAATAATGACTAAATTTAAACGGAACAGAACTGAGATTCGGCTGAGAGTTAAATAGCAACCGTGACACTAGATGTTTAAATAAATAAAAAACTAATATCTTAGGTAAATAGGAGCTACAGTCAGAAGAAATAATGACTAAATTTAAACGGAACAGAACTGAGATTCGGCTGAGAGTTAAATAGCAACCGTGACACTAGATGTTTAAATAAATAAAAAACTAATATCTTAGGTAAATAGGAGCTACAGTCAGAAGAAATAATGACTAGATTTAAACGGAACAGAACTGAGATTCGGCTGAGAATTAAATAGCAACCGTGATACTAGATGTTTAAATAAATACAAAACTAATATCTTAGGTAAATAGGAGCTACAGTCAGAAGAAATAATGACGGGATTCAAAAGGAACAGAACTGAGATTCGGCTGAGAATTAAATAGCAACCGTGACACTAGATGTTTAAATAAATAAAAAACTAATATCTTAAGTAAATAGGAGCTACAGTCAGAAGAAATAATGACTAAATTTAAACGGAACAGAACTGAGATTCGGCTGAGAGTTAAATAGCAACCGTGACACTAGATGTTTAAATAAATAAAAAACTAATATCTTAGGTAAATAGGAACTACAGTCAGAAGAAATAATGACTAAATTTAAACGGAACAGAACTGAGATTCGGCTGAGAGTTAAATAGCAACCGTGACACTAGATGTTTAAATAAATAAAAAACTAATATCTTAGGTAAATAGGAGCTACAGTCAGAAGAAATAATGACTAAATTTAAACGGAACAGAACTGAGATTCGGCTGAGAGTTAAATAGCAACCGTGACACTAGATGTTTAAATAAATAAAAAACTAATATCTTAGGTAAATAGGAGCTACAGTCAGAAGAAATAATGACTAGATTTAAACGGAACAGAACTGAGATTCGGCTGAGAATTAAATAGCAACCGTGATACTAGATGTTTAAATAAATACAAAACTAATATCTTAGGTAAATAGGAGCTACAGTCAGAAGAAATAATGACGGGATTCAAAAGGAACAGAACTGAGATTCGGCTGAGAATTAAATAGCAACCGTGACACTAGATGTTTAAATAAATAAAAAACTAATATCTTAGGTAAATAGGAGCTACAGTCAGAAGAAATAATGACTAAATTTAAACGGAACAGAACTGAGATTCGGCTGAGAATTAAATAGCAACCGTGATACTAGATGTTTAAATAAATACAAAACTAATATCTTAGGTAAATAGGAACTACAGTCAGAAGAAATAATGACTAGATTTAAACGGAACAGAACTGAGATTCGGCTGAGAATTAAATAGCAACCGTGATACTAGATGTTTAAATAAATACAAAACTAATATCTTAGGTAAATAGGAACTACAGTCAGAAGAAATAATGACTGGATTTAAACGGAACAGAACTGAGATTCGGCTGAGAGTTAAATAGCAACCGTGACACTAGATGTTTAAATAAATACAAAAACTAATATCTTAGGTAAATAGGAACTACAGTCAGAAGAAATAATGACTAGATTTAAACGGAACAGAACTGAGATTCGGCTGAGAGTTAAATAGCAACCGTGACACTAGATGTTTAAATAAATACAAAAACTAATATCTTAGGTAAATAGGAACTACAGTCAGAAGAAATAATGACTAGATTTAAACGGAACAGAACTGAGATTCGGCTGAGAATTAAATAGCAACCGTGACACTAGATGTTTAAATAAATACAAAAACTAATATCTTAGGTAAATAGGAGCTACAGTCAGAAGAAATAATGACTAGATTCAAACGGAACAGAACTGAGATTCAGCTGAGAATTAAATAGCAACCGTGACACTAGATGTTTAAATAAATACAAAAACTAATATCTTAGGTAAATAGGAGCTACAGTCAGAAGAAATAATGACTAGATTCAAACGGAACAGAACTGAGATTCAGCTGAGAATTAAATAGCAACCGTGACACTAGATGTTTAAATAAATACAAAAACTAATATCTTAGGTAAATAGGAGCTACAGTCAGAAGAAATAATGACTAGATTCAAACGGAACAGAACTGAGATTCGGGTGAGAATTAAATAGCAACCGTGACACTAGATGTTTAAATAAATACAAAACTAATATCTTAGGTAAATAGGAGCTACAGTCAGAAGAAATAATGACTAGATTTAAACGGAACAGAACTGAGATTCAGCTGAGAATTAAATAGCAACCGTGACACTAGATGTTTAAATAAATACAAAACTAATATCTTAGGTAAATAGGAGCTACAGTCAGAAGAAATAATGACTATATTCAAACGGAACAGAACTGAGATTCGGCTGAGAATTAAATAGCAACTGTGATACTAGATGTTTAAATAAATAAAAAACTAATATCTTAGGTAAATAGGAGCTACAGTCAGAAGAAATAATGACTAGATTCAAACGGAACAGAACTGAGATTCGGGTGAGAATTAAATAGCAACCGTGACACTAGATGTTTAAATAAATACAAAACTAATATCTTAGGTAAATAGGAGCTACAGTCAGAAGAAATAATGACTAGATTTAAACGGAACAGAACTGAGATTCAGCTGAGAATTAAATAGCAACTGTGACACTAGATGTTTAAATAAATACAAAACTAATATCTTAGGTAAATAGGAGCTACAGTCAGAAGATATAATGTGTCCTTAGTTGCTTACTTATCTTGGTCTATGGATTTGTGTTCCTTGTATAATTTAATTAATCTAATAATATCCTAAAACATCATTACTTTAGTATGTAATGTAGAAGATAATTGTATTTTTGTTAATATTCACTTTCCTTGCAACTTCGCTTAGGAATACTTTAATGCTATAGATCCACTCATGTTTGAGTGTAGTCTCGGATGTCTAACGAAACTCGGGAAAATGCAATTCTATGACCCCAGAAGAGAGTCGGTTGAATTCCGCTGTGCAACCCTATGGTTACTGATTATTTCCTCCTTAGCCCTGTCTATATTCCAGCTATATACAACACTGGCTGCAAAGAGCAGACCCCAATAAAGAGTATATCTGTTTCAAGTATGAAATGCTATACACACATCTTGTTCGGCTGCTATTCTTTCCCTATTGCATTCCTACATGTACTCATAACACTTACATACGTCATAGGTGGTTTAATAATAAGGGTTAGACTGCCATCGACAGACTAGTTGCTTCTCACCTATCCGCTTCATCTTCTAAAAATTCTTCGCTTTTGAAATCCCTGTTGGCATAGAGTTCCGGAAATTTTGACCTGTTCGACAAGTAAGTGTCAATCTTTAGTTTTGTTGTATCCAACGAATTTTTGCAACCAATGATAAATGACGCTAGCAAAATGTCCCCTGAAAAAATACAGAAATTTTTAAATAGGTTCGAATAGATATCAAAGAGTTTTTAGTGTAAGGAAATTATTGCAAAGTTAGAAGGAATAGCCTACTACAGAGATTTTGGTATATTGTGTATATATGTTTGTTTGTGTGTGTGTGTGTGTGTGTTTGCATTCCTGCGCGAACATGCTTTTCTAGAAAACAATCACACCACAGACACACACACACACACACATATATATATATATATATATATATATATATATATATATATATGTTATTCTTTAATACATCCTTTTTCTTTAAAAAATTTTAATATAAGGAGAGAAATGAAAGGTTAAGGAGATATTGACACTTGCCTAAAACGTTCTGCGGCAAGTGCGGCTGTAGTTGCAACCAATACTTCAATGTCTTGACGTCCCTGTCCAATTGCTCCTGTGTGGTCTGGACGTCGTCCAAGATACGTTTGGACACCTCACCATCTGGTGGTATTACCGCTGATATTACCATGTTCTGCAACACATTCTGAGATAGAATTCAATAAATACTAGTTACATTAGCTTATCATATGTGCAATCTCTTTAGTTGTTCATTTTCAAGTTTCAATCAATGTAAAACAATGTTGACAGATACAGGATGAAAATAGTATTTGCTAAATGTAAAATAAACTGTTATAATACACATACAAATTCGTTTTAGAAATTTCGTATTTTGCAGTTTTTTTAGTTACTATCATTATTGTTGATTACAATTTTTCCACTCCCATTTCATGATCGAACAAATTTCTGATTTTGCTAAATATATTAAAGAATTTGAAAAACATTATTATAAATTATAAGAAGGTACTTTAGTTTTTAGTAACTGGAAATACAAATAAAATTTTTTAGTAACATAAAATCTTTTATAAGTTGAAAGTACCTATAATTTGTTGATTTATTTAACAAACGACTATATGTTTATTTTTACAATTATTAGGTATGTTTTTTGCGTTACAGGTAAAGGTTTTGGTATTTCAAAAAATAATTATTAATAAATATTTATAAATGGTATTAGTAAATACTATGAATGAAAATTATGGATTTTTGTAACTCAAATAACAAGTAACGTTTTTTGAGTTTGCTATTAAATAAAAATCAAATATTTTAAAGTCAAATAACAATTTAAGTTTGTTCAAATAGCTATACAATCTTATATAAATTTAAAGATCTGTTTACCATTTGTTTATAAATAACTGTTGTTAGTTAAATACTTTTTGTTCAGAGACATATCTCAGTAGAATGTACTAAGCGATTATATTAAACCTTTTTTAACGAGTTGTTTTTCCAACCACTTTGGATATATAAGTATTGAATATGCCTAGAGAAACCTCATTGGACATAAAACGTTCCTAAATTAATTAGAACTTTAAAATCTAAGTAACTTTTGCGAATCAGCAGCGCCTAACTACATCAGCGAATCTGCTCCATTATAACAAACCTTAACCGCAATTTGTACTGTAGTTCTTATGTTATTTTAGATTCCTTTACTTTAAGTGTAACAATAATCCTGTGGTTTGCTACTTACTTGCGTGACGGCTCTCTTAGTGACTCTCATTCACATCCGTTTCCGGGTTTATATCTCCTTGACGCCTTACCTTCTACGATAAGTCTTTTTTTCTCGGGAAAATTATTATTGTTTGCATCGTTTTAATTGTATTTTCAGCGAATTAATTTTTTTTATTTATAATTATTGTTAAATTTATTTTTATCGATTCGTTTTTTGGATTTAATGAAAAACAATAATTTTTAAAGTTAGAACCTATGTGAATAAAAACATCACATGTAACTTCATTGATTCTATCTAATGTGGGATTAATGTGGGTATAGCTCTGGGGATTTCTAGTGGCAATGACAGTGTATTGCAAAATAGTTTCTTGCTGTGGATTGTTCGTTTTACTGTACTATTATTTTTTGAAAGGGAGGGATGTGGAAGACAGTATTGTGGATTACAGGATTATGATAGAGACATGACAATCGGAGTGGTATATTTGTGTATAAAGCGGACCACGTAACTGTGGACTTGGCCTTGAGAGATCGCAGTAGGAGAGTCAAGGAGGGGGTAGAAGGTCGGTATAAATACTTTCCTACAAACATGATAAGGATTGTCAAAAAATTGACTTGCAGAAACCGTCGATGTTAGATAAAGTAGCTTATGTAGGAAATAACAAACATTCTTGAATAATGTGTAGACACATCGGATGAAGAAGCTCTTGTTGTATAGAGCATGTAACATGTTTTCAGAAGTGGTAGTACAAGAGAAATCTTTCGCGATCTCACAAGGCCAAGTGCACGGTTACGTGGTACGCACTATACACGGTTGCTACCCGTGATAAAATCTCTTCCTCTGTTACAGTAGGTATCTGCTAGCATTTAATGCCTTGATATAAGAAATGCATCTAAAATATGATCTATAATATATGATCTTTTTAAATGATCTATAATAGGCCTAAAAGCAAAACCGCCTTAGACGTTTATGGTCGTATCCTCATGTAAAACGTATACTTAAAACGCTAAAACAATATTCGGGCTAACACAATAGGACACATAACATTCATTAATGTCATGGAATATACAGAGTTGTATATGCCTATGTTAGAAGTGATGAACTCATGTTTGCCCAGTGGCCCGAAATTTCTCTGGGCGGCCTGATCCTGTTGCTTGACCGAAGGAGCTGGGCTGTGGATTAGGAGTAGCTCGCTGTTCATCCTTCTTCAGTGTATTGTAAACTTCTAGTGCGTTAACGAAATGTTTACAATAGGTTTGTTTTAACCGAACTAACAGGTACATTTATCAACTAACACATTACGTACTTGATCGTGAAGAAACAGCGTGTAAGGTAATGCACTTAATGTGGGAATATTAAGTTATGTATGTATTTTTATTGTACGTTTAGCGTTGTTGGCGAGAAGGGCCAAACCATGTGAATAGACTGAACTAAAGTTTCATAATTTTTGGAGAAACCATTCGGGTTTACTTGAGGTCCCTTCCCTACTTTCAGAGGCAGATAGTCATTTTATCCTACTTTCTCTAGCCCTGCTTTTCTCTCACAAATCTTTTATTACCTTTCCACACGTTGGTTTTGTGTGTGTTTTTTTTAAATATCCGATTTGCGATATCTATTATTGTTCATCACCCATAATACATTTCCGCGAAGAACGTATACTTGTCATGCCTGCTTTTCTTAAAGCTAATTGCTTACTTCAACAAAGGATGGTGTTTGTATCTGTTGTTTTTTGTAGCTAATAGCTTTTTATGGTTCACATTGTATTGTTTGCTTCAACAAAGGATAGGGTTTGTATCTGTTGTTTTTTGTAGCTAATAGCGTTTTATTGTTCGCATTGTATTGTTTGCTTCAACAAAGGATAGGGTTTGTATCTGTTGTTTTTTGTAGCTAATAGCTTTTTATGGTTCGCATTGTATTGTTTGCTTCAACAAAGGATAGGGTTTGTATCTGTTGTTTTTTGTAGCTAATAGCTTTTTATTGTTCGTATTGTATTGTTTGCTTCAACAAATGATAGGGTTTGTATCTGTTGTTTTTTGTAGCTAATAGCTTTTTATGGTTCACATTGTATTGTTTGCTTCAACAAAGGATAGGGTTTGTATCTGTTGTTTTTTGTAGCTAATAGCTTTTTATTGTTCGTATTGTATTGTTTGCTTCAACAAATGATAGGGTTTGTATCTGTTGTTTTTTGTAGCTAATAGCTTTTTATGGTTCACATTGTATTGTTTGCTTCAACAAAGGATAGGGTTTGAATCAGTTGTTTTTTTATAGCTAATAGCGTTTTATTGCTCGCATTGTATTGTTTGCTGCAACAAATGATAGGGTTTGTATCTGTTGTTTTTTGTAGCTAATAGCTTTTTATTGTTCGTATTGTATTGTTTGCTTCAACAAAGGATAGGGTTTGAATAGGTTGGTTTTTTGTAGCTAATAGCTTTTTATTGCTCGCATTGTATTGTTTGCTTCAACAAATGATAGGGTTTGTATCTGTTGTTTTTTGTAGCTAATAGCTTTTTATTGCTCGCATTGTATTGTTTGCTTCAACAAAGGATAGGGTTTGAATAGGTTGGTTTTTTGTAGCTAATAGCTTTTTATTGTTCGCATTGTATTGTTTGCTTCAACAAAGGAGAGGGTTTGAACAGGTTGGTTTTTTGTAGCTAATACCTTTTTATTGTTTGCATTGTATTGTTTGCTTCTACAAAGGATAGGGTTTGAATAGGTTGTTTTTTTGTAGCTAATAGCTTTTTATTGCTCGCATTGTAATTCACTTTCTCGCCCTTTACATTTATAGTTCTGCTACATTGTACCATTATCAATATGCCAATATGACGTATGTGTGAGGAACGTTGTTGCTTCTGCAAAACTTGTTTTCTATTAGGGTCTACTGGTTTTTCAAAGTCATGTATTTTCCCAAGTCATTCTAAATGTTGTATTTAATTATAGCAGCGCTTTCTGTAGAGTAGCTGCGTCAAGGAAACTCACCTGTCCACAGCTATAACCACAGCTATATAATTATTTCCTTTCGCCAAGTGTAATGTAGCTTCTACCGTCTAATTATTGACAAGATTATCATATTACTTTACAGGTGGCCTTGTTCTACGAGGTTTTGGTCAGTTCCGTTCTTATGTCCATAGTGTCGCTGACTAGTTCCATACATTCTGAATAGGCTACCGTTCTACATTTCCGAATGAAATAGCTTTTTTCCAACCTCAGGATAGTATACAGGTGTTGTGTGCCAAACTGCCGTGGTAACTACACAAGTGATGGCCCAAAAGTGCGGTGTTTTTGATTTCCAAAAGATGAAGAGAATGGTAGGAAATGGGTGAATGCAATTCATCGAAAAACCTTCAGTCCTACTGCTTATACTCAAGTCTGCGATCTGCATTTCACTGAGGGCGATTTCAATACATATACTAAAGCCGTTGATGAGAAAACGGGCTACGTTATATAAGAGTAAAACCTTTCAACATTAAGGCCGCGGACATGCAGAAGGCAACTGGTGACGGCAATGCAACGTAAACTGGAGTTGTTATTAGAAACGTTGCTAGTCGGTTTACAAGACTGTTCATATAAAGTTGCTAGTTTAGTTGTCAGTTATGTCGTGTTCAGAGGAAGATGGCGTCCTTGTCTATATTTTAAGAAAGATGGAGAAATACATTTCAGCTGGAGAAAGATTAACAGTAACGCTCAGATAATGTTAATTGCTCATTTATGTATAACTGCAAAACTTGAAATAACATTACATTACAATGAAATAAAATTTAGTTTTTAAAGAAATGAAATTGTATACTTCAAGTGCCGATTTTATATGTTTTGAAAAAATTGCGGGTAGTTATTTATATAGTCTGGAAGTTGTTCGGTACCCAAATCATGACCAGAAGCAGCAATATTTTGTTTTTCCGACACACTATAGCAGTATAATAAAAGCCTATTCAAAGCAACAGAAACACGAAAAATACAAATAAAAATAATAATTATTTAAATACGGGAGCACTCTTGAGAAACGCATACACAACACAACAAATATTACTGGCAACTGAGTAACGAGTTTACAGCATTTCATGAATGGAGCAACTCTAGTTTCTGTGTCACTCGCTAGTCGCGTTGCTATCACCCCACTATAAATATATGCATTCAACTCTATATGCTGTGAAAAAGCAACTCAAGTTTGCGTTGCATTGCCGTCACCAGATGCCGTCCGTATGTCCGCAGCCTTAGAAGCACTGCAATCCCAAAATTTTTTCCAAATTTACTGGGATCCATTCATTCTAATTTCCGAAACTGGTGAATGTTTTTAATGAATATTAGCAATTATAAAACAACTGCTGATTTCCTAAAGACGCAGTAACGCGCGCCGGGTAACGCTAGAGACACTCATTTGGCATTTAGTCACACTAAGCATGCTTTGATTGAAGCCGACAATTTCTGTCTAACTCAAATGAATTTTAAATATTTTTTGCCAGGAAAGGTTCAAACAGACGCATTAGAAGCCAGATTTGGTAAATATCGAGCAATGGCAGGATCCCAATATTTAATTACACTTAGGCAAATATTTGAAGTAGAATCCAAAATAAGGATGCAAACTTTGACTAGCCTAACCTTAAACCAAGTTATTTTGGAAAGGTAAAAGTTAATTTCGATGAAAACATCGATTCATCTACATTTAATTATACCGACACAAATCGTGAAGATTTATTTCCAATTATCGACTTCATCTGTGACTTTAGTGAAGATGATTACAGTAAAGTTTAAAATGTAATACCTGTTTTAACTTACATATCTCACTGTTTTGCAAAAAGTACCATATCAAAAATACACTGCACTGATTGCAGATCATACCTGGTCGTAGATACGGATCTGCAAGTCATGTAGTTATGTAGTGCAAACATTATTGTGCAAAGTACCACATCAAAAATACACTGCACTGATTGCAGATCATACCTGGTCGTAGATACGGATCTGCAAGTCATGTAGTTATGTAGTGCAAACATTATTGTGCAAAGTACCACATCAAAAATACACTGCACTGATTACAGATCATACCTAGTCGTAGATACGGATCTGCAAGTCATGTAGTTATGTAGTGCAAACATTATTGTGCAAAGTACCACATCAAAAATACACTGCACTGATTGCAGATCATACCTGGTCGTAGATACGGATCTGCAAGTCATGTAGTTATGTAGTGCAAACATTATTGTGCAAAGTACCACATCAAAAATACACTGCACTGATTGCAGATCATACCTGGTCGTAGATACGGATCTGCAAGTCATGTAGTTATGTAGTGCAAACATTATTGTGCAAAGTACCACATCAAAAATACACTGCACTGATTACAGATCATACCTAGTCGTAGATACGGATCTGCAAGTCATGTAGTTATGTAGTGCAAACATTATTGTGCAAAGTACCACATCAAAAATACACTGCACTGATTGCAGATCATACCTGGTCGTAGATACGGATCTGCAAGTCATGTAGTTATGTAGTGTAAACATTATTGTGCAAAGTACCACATCAAAAATACACTGCACTGATTGCAGATCATACCTGGTCGTAGATACGGATCTGCAAGTCATGTAGTTATGTAGTGCAAACATTATTGTGCAAAGTACCACATCAAAAATACACTGCACTGATTGCAGATCATACCTGGTCGTAGATACGGATCTGCAAGTCATGTAGTTATGTAGTGCAAACATTATTGTGCAAAGTACCACATCAAAAATACACTGCACTGATTGCAGATCATACCTAGTCGTAGATACGGATCTGCAAGTCATGTAGTGCAAACATTGTTGTACAAAGTACCACATCAAAAATACACTGCACTGATTGCAGATCATACCTAGTCGTAGATACGGATCTGCAAGTCATGTAGTGCAAACATTATTGTGCAAAGTACCACATCAAAAATACACTGCACTGATTGCAGATCATACCTAGTCGTAGATACGGATCTGCAAGTCATGTAGTTATGTAGTGCAAACATTATTGTGCAAAGTACCACATCAAAAATACACTGCACTGATTGCAGATCATACCTAGTCGTAGATACGGATCTGCAAGTCATGTAGTCATGTAGTGCAAACATTGTTGTACAAAGTACCACATCAAAAATACACTGCACTGATTGCAGATCATACCTAGTCGTAGATACGGATCTGCAAGTCATGTAGTGCAAACATTATTGTGCAAAGTACCACATCAAAAATACACTGCACTGATTGCAGATCATACCTGGTCGTAGATAAGGATCTGCAAGTCATGTAGTTATGTAGTGCAAACATTATTGTGCAAAGTACCACATCAAAAATACACAGCACTGATTGCAGATCATACCTAGTCGTAGATACGGATCTGCAAGTCATGTAGTCATGTAGTGCAAACATTGTTGTACAAAGTACCACATCAAAAATACACTGCACTGATTGCAGATCATACCTAGTCGTAGATACGGATCTGCAAGTCATGTAGTGCAAACATTATTGTGCAAAGTACCACATCAAAAATACACTGCACTGATTGCAGATCATACCTAGTCGTAGATACGGATCTGCAAGTCATGTAGTGCAAACATTGTTGTACAAAGTACCACATCAAAAATACACAGCATTGATTGCAGATCATACCTAGTCGTAGATACGGATCTGCAAGTCATGTAGTTATGTAGTGCAAACATTATTGTGCAAAGTACCACATCAAAAATACACTGCACTGATTGCAGATCATACCTAGTCGTAGATACGGATCTGCAAGTCATGTAGTGCAAACATTATTGTGCAAAGTACCACATCAAAAATACACTGCACTGATTGCAGATCATACCTAGTCGTAGATACGGATCTGCAAGTCATGTAGTGCAAACATTGTTGTACAAAGTACCACATCAAAAATACACAGCATTGATTGCAGATCATACCTAGTCGTAGATACGGATCTGCAAGTCATGTAGTTATGTAGTGCAAACATTATTGTGCAAAGTACCACATCAAAAATACACTGCACTGATTGCAGATCATACCTGGTCGTAGATACGGATCTGCAAGTCATGTAGTTATGTAGTGCAAACATTATTGTGCAAAGTACCACATCAAAAATACACTGCACTGATTACAGATCATACCTAGTCGTAGATACGGATCTGCAAGTCATGTAGTTATGTAGTGCAAACATTATTGTGCAAAGTACCACATCAAAAATACACTGCACTGATTGCAGATCATACCTGGTCGTAGATACGGATCTGCAAGTCATGTAGTTATGTAGTGTAAACATTATTGTGCAAAGTACCACATCAAAAATACACTGCACTGATTGCAGATCATACCTGGTCGTAGATACGGATCTGCAAGTCATGTAGTTATGTAGTGCAAACATTATTGTGCAAAGTACCACATCAAAAATACACTGCACTGATTGCAGATCATACCTGGTCGTAGATACGGATCTGCAAGTCATGTAGTTATGTAGTGCAAACATTATTGTGCAAAGTACCACATCAAAAATACACTGCACTGATTGCAGATCATACCTAGTCGTAGATACGGATCTGCAAGTCATGTAGTGCAAACATTGTTGTACAAAGTACCACATCAAAAATACACTGCACTGATTGCAGATCATACCTAGTCGTAGATACGGATCTGCAAGTCATGTAGTGCAAACATTATTGTGCAAAGTACCACATCAAAAATACACTGCACTGATTGCAGATCATACCTAGTCGTAGATACGGATCTGCAAGTCATGTAGTTATGTAGTGCAAACATTATTGTGCAAAGTACCACATCAAAAATACACTGCACTGATTGCAGATCATACCTAGTCGTAGATACGGATCTGCAAGTCATGTAGTCATGTAGTGCAAACATTGTTGTACAAAGTACCACATCAAAAATACACTGCACTGATTGCAGATCATACCTAGTCGTAGATACGGATCTGCAAGTCATGTAGTTATGTAGTGCAAACATTATTGTGCAAAGTACCACATCAAAAATACACTGCACTGATTGCAGATCATACCTAGTCGTAGATAAGGATCTTCAAGTCATGTAGTGCAAACATTATTGTGCAAAGTACCATATCATAAATACACTGCACTGATTGCAGATCATACCTAGTCGTAGATAAGGATCTGCAAGTCATGTAGTTATGTAGTGCAAACATTATTGTGCAAAGTACCACATCAAAAATACACTGCACTGATTGCAGATCATACCTAGTCGTAGATAAGGATCTTCAAGTCATGTAGTGCAAACATTATTGTGCAAAGTACCATATCAAAAATACACTGCACTGATTGCAGATCATACGTAGTCGTAGATAAGGATCTTCAAGTCATGTAGTGCAAACATTATTGTGCAAAGTACCACATCAAAAATACACTGCACTGATTGCAGATCATACCTAGTCGTAGATAAGGATCTTCAAGTCATGTAGTGCAAACATTATTGTGCAAAGTACCACATCAAAAATACACTGCACTGATTGCAGATCATACCTAGTCGTAGATAAGGATCTGCAAGTCGCAAGATGTGAGCAGTTCTGTTTCATTAGTTAAATAGATAGAAATATCCATCTTCTGATGTCAATGTTGTTATGTGCACTTACAATGTAATGCACAAATTATTGAACAAAGAATACGAAAATTAATTTCTCCATTGCTCAGATCAAAGGAATGTTGTTTTTAATTGAATACGTATCAAATTGTCAACGAAAAAGGGGTTTTCTTAAATAATTTGATTAATTGTAAGCATAACCATAAGGATCTTCATTTGGAATACATTAAATCAACAGGTGCAAATATTTTCTCTAATAATTATGTCAAAATAAAAAAATGAGTCCATTAAAACGAATCTATCTAAAAATAGGAAGATTACAATCGTTATAAGTCCCAACAATTAGCGTCGAAACTATTCTTGGACTTGTGTGTACTTCATGATACTAATAGAAGCACAAGTAATTGTCAAAAGTACAGCAATTGAATCTTTCTATTTTTAAGTAATGTAAGTAATACGTTTTTTAAAATAATGTAAACATTTCTTATGGGTTTCTCCGTACCACAGTTATATGTGATCTATATCTGTGGGAGCATCTTTTCCAAAAAGAGTCACCTCCGACTTTGTAAAGAGGTTGACCTTTCCTCATAAGCTTATCACTAAAGTCCACCGATTACAAAAAAATATTCGATATACAAGGTAACAAGTTTAATTTACTTGTTAATTACGCGTACGAACGCTAAAAGATTTTTTTGTTAGGAAACGGTAAACGGCATGACAGTCAGTAGGCAGCTGTAGTAGTAGTAATAGGTAGTGCTGCAGTGCGTAGGGCGTGACGTCACTACTCCATTGCCCAGGGCTTCTGTCTAGATATGAGGAGAAATTTCACTTGCTACGTGATTTCAGTAGGTAATAGTTTCAATGTTTAGAAGCACCTACTTCTTTGTGAGTGCGTCCGCAACAACTCGCCGCAACAGACCAACTGAAAACCACCTTCGAGATCTGCTAAAGTTTGCAACCACTTCAATTCAGATTGATTTTGATGAACTGTTGGACGATTGTGCCCGTCCACAGTGTTCTCATTAAGGGAAGTGAGTAGGCCTGCACACTTATGGGTTTTAAATTTAAACAAGTTAAAGTTTGTTTCCAATGCTGTGCTCGGATAATAAAAAACAACCTGATTAAATACTATATACTTATGTTGATCCTTCGTACATTGAGCTTGATATTAAATGTACATGAAAATATTTAACGTTTATTGATCTATATTTTACGCATTTTATACGATATACATGTTGCCTACATTTGGCAGCCTTGTCTTCACTGAAAATATTAAAGTGGCCCTTCAGGGTTAAAGAAGTTGGCCATGTATGATGTACTGCATACACCTATTTTATTTCATTATATTAGGTGTTCTTGACCACATTTTTCTATAAGGGTGTTGCTGTAAGCAAATGTAAGCCAAATCTTTCGGTATATTAACAAGATCAAATTAGTTATATACAAAATTATATTTAACCTATATAACATTTAATTCAAACAGGGTTCAATCGATGTTCAGTTTTTTGAATGAGCCTTCAACGCCATAAAGCTGTTTAGATTTGTAGACGGATTTCTGTGGTCTCTTCGTTTCGTCCACTGCAATTTTGCCGTCCGCCTGGAACCATGGACGAAAGCCTTCATTGAACTTATAAAATGCACCTGGAAACAAAAATAATCAGAAAATAGTCATTTTAAAAGTTTAATGATTATACTACGTATAAGTGAATAACCATACTGACTAATGTTCAACGGAACCTTCTGAGTTTATTCCTATTTCGTTATTACTGGGTTTTTTTGTTATTGAGTGAAATCCCTTTCCCTTCTAATATTATCCCTTCATCTGAATCGTTTTCTTGCATTATCTGTAAAAAAAATGCAAAATAACATCCGTATCTAATGAAAGTAATTTTACCCTTCTCGTCTACTAAGCTAACCGTACAATAAAAATACATTTATAATATATTAATCGCCACAATACATTACCTTACACTTGTCACACATAAATACGACGTGTTAGTTGGTTAACGTTTGTGTTGGTTCTTGTTAAAATAACTGGTTCACTTGGAGTACTCATCTTTTTTTTATGTTCAGTGTTGGGCAATCACTATATCTCTTCCTTTTTCTAGTCCTACTTTTCTTTCCCATGTTTATTACCTTTCCACACTTTGGTGTTGTGGTGTTTTCTTTAATTATATCCGATTGCCATTACAATAAATGTTCATCACCCATAACACATTTCCGCATCGAACCTGCATTCTTGTCTTGCCTGCTTTTGCTAAAGCTTATTGCTTGCTTTACCGATTTTGTGAGGTCCAAGTGTAATAATTTTGACCGCTTCCAATGCTCTCTGTTTAAAATGACGCGAGTCTGTAGAGCGTATGGTGCCCCGTCGATGGTCTTCTATTGATCGCGGACCTTCGGCCAACACATTTTTCCCTACCGTCTTGAATTATACACAATCTCAAATAAGTCTTTCCCAATTTCTCCTTCATTGGGAGTATATAAATATTAAATTAACTATTTGTGAATAGAAAAACTAACTTATACTACGGACAACATAACCGTGTACTTGGCCTTGAGACATCGCAGTCCTTGATATACTTTCCTGCAGTCCTTGGTAAGGACTGTCGAAACATCGGACTTGCATGAGGCGGTCGATATTAGATAAACTGGCGTCGGCATGAAATAACAAACATTCTTAAAATAATAGATTAGATAATTAATTTATTAGATAATAAAATATTAGATTCAGAAGCTGTTGTTGTATGGAACGTTCTCAATATGTAGCATATTTTCAGAAGTGGTAGTACATGCAAGGCCAAATGCACGGTAACTTGGTCCGCTCTATACCAAATAAATTTTTGTCTTTATGGCCATCTGTTGCCTAATCTAGCTGAAACGTAAACTTTTGATTAGTAATGTCTATGCTGCTGATGGTGTAATTGCATACTGTTATAATGTACGGTGAATTTGTTATCAGCATCCTCCTGAAGCGTAATATTAGTCATATGGAAGCAGTAAAATCAAGTCTACTGTTGCTCTGTGAGACGTCTAACTCTAGGCAAGTCTGTAAGCCTCTTTATAGAAGACTAATGGTGCGTTTATATTGCTTAGACAAAGTTTACAAAGAATTATGTTTGTCATTTGTTAATTTCTTGTTTTCCAAACCGTAATCGGGTGAAGAGTTTCCAGGTGACGTTTAATTTTTCTGGGGACATAGATTCAATAGATAAAACCTAAATACAGTGAAAACATTGCAGAAACTCTTCAGCACAATTATAACCAATAGGTTTATCACCACAGGCTACGTCATTAAAATTCTCTTTATGACGAACACTTCAATAACATATACCAGACAATGCTTACCATTTGAGATTAAAATTTGTTGTAGATTTAGGCATTTACTTCATTTCAGACACTTTATTGTACTGACCTTGGATCTATGCGGAAATTACAAACCGTTCTAAAAATACTCAGAGGTTCCTATGACATTCTACAAATATTGGTTTGCAATGCGTTCACTGCCCCTGGTAACTACTTTCAGGAGTCAGCGAGTGTTCCGAACCAGTGTTTTTGATGCCAAAGTTTGAATTGATGTCTTTTTGGATCTCATAGAATATTATAAGTAAAATGAGATATAATACGATTTGTAATAAATGGGTCGTACTAAATCATAATTTCCCAAAATGATGTTCCTTCTTTTGCAAGATATCCGCTGCGCGCTTTGTGTCCCTTGACGTCTCATATTTTGGCAATCTCGGGTTTATTTGTTCCCCTACAATGGCACGAATATGTCGGCACTTCATCCTGTGTATTTAGTACAAATCGACAATGTGTTTTATTTCGACT
>JBAIZL010000005.1:64205154-64392654 GCA_036971475.1 Prosapia bicincta | reverse complement strand
GATATGGCTGATGCGGGGCAAGGGGCTATGATTGCCAAACTCAAAAATTGTCTAAGCTACAAAATAATAAACAATGCAATAAAGCCTTATCGCTCGAGGGAATACGTTTGGCCTACATAGCCGGAGACCGTGTGCTAGACATGTGCAAACCTGCAGAGATAACACATTATCTTAAAACCGCAACGGCAGCCGGTGACCGCTATAGCAAGCTTAAAACCCGCACGGCTGTGTCGTTGTGAATCTAGGCGCGTGTTTATGTTTTGATTACTGTATCATCTTACTATGTACTATCGGAATACCAAGGCTTACATATATAATCGGATATCAGTGTAAATAATCAAATAGCCTCAATGGATATATCCTATAGCTGTAAATGTATCTAGATATAAAGGTATATATGGAAAAACACTAATAATGAGGACTATCACAAAACGTGAATAAATATATGATATAAAACGATCCTAAAACGATGCTAAGCCAACATGCATGCTATCATACATAGGCGTATATACCACGTTAAGCCTACATACATGATAGTCCACATAATGTGTTAAACAAATATGCATGTAAACCTGCATACATACTATGCTAAGCCGACTTACCCTAAATGTGCCTACTATGTCGGTAAACCACTGGCCAAAGCCTATATGGTCTGAGCCTGACACACATTTACACCTCGTCTATCATGTAGAACCTCAGTCAGGCAACCGTATAATATGGGGAGTACTATACGGTATAGCTACCAATGCATACCACCATAGCTATGTAAAGGCAGCTACCAATGCATAACCTATCACGCCCAACATAGATGACGGTCAACAAATACTACAATATAATTTAAAAAAAAGTCACGGAACCTATATACATACAGTGCTAAGCCAACATTCATGTTAACCTATATAGGTATATATGCTATGTTAAACCAGCATGCAATATACTCTAAATAGCCATATATACGCCGTTAAACATATATGCGTGTAAACCTACATAAATACTACACTAAGCCAACATAAATGATAGCCTTATATAGTGTGTTAATCAAATATGGGTGTAAACCTACATAAATACCTTGCTAACCCAACATGGATGCTATCCTGCTATCCATGCGTATATACCATATTAAGCCAATACACATGATAGCCTTATATAGTGTTTTAAACAAATATGTGTGTAAGCCTGCATGCATTTTATGCTAAGCCGACAAGGGCCAACAAATTATAACACTTTATATCCAACGCATAGTTTAGCTAATGGTTATCACGCAGTATCCGATCAGTAGCCTGACTACAATTTACCTACAAATTATCACATAATACCCGATACATAGCCTGGCTAATCCGAGGAATCCACACAGTATCCGATGAGTAGGTTGACTACAAGTTAACACATAGTATCCGATGCATGGCTTGACTATAGGTTATCACATAATATCCGATGCAAATCATGACTAGGGCTAACACAATATATCCAAACCATATCTTGACTATGGGTTAACACAGCGTATCCGATGAGAAGTTTGAATACAAGTTAACACATAGTACCTGTTGCATAGCTAGGCTAATGCGTAACATATAGTATCCGATGCATAGCTGGGCTAATGGTTAACTAATGGTTAGCGTGACTAAGGGTTAACACATAATATCCGATGCATAGCCTGACTAGGGCTAACACATAGTATCCGGTGCATAGCTTGACTAGGGTTTAACACATCGTATCCGATGAGAAATTTGAACACAAGTTAACACATAATATCCAATGCATAGCTTGACCAGGGTTTAACACATAGTAGCCGATGAGTAGAACTACCACAAGTTAACACATAGTAGCCGATGTGTAGCCCTACTAATCGTTAACACATAATATCTGATGCATAGCTTGACTATGGTTTAACACAAAGTATCCGTTGAGTAGGTTGAATACAAACTAGCACATAGTATCCATTGCAAATATTGGCTAATGGTTATCACATAGTATCTGATACATAGCTAGGCTAATGGTTAACAAATAGTAGCCGATGCAAATCATGACTAGGGCTAACACATATTGTCCGATGCATAGATAAACTAGAGGTTATCATACAGTATCCGATGAGTAGGTTGACTACAAGTTAACACATAATATCCAATGCTTAGCTTGGCGAAAGGTAAACACATAGTATCCGATGAGTAGATTGACTACAAGTTAACACAAAATATCCAATGCATAGCCTAACTATGGATTAACCCATCGTATCCGATGTGAAGTTTGGGTACAAGTTAACACAAAATATCCAATGCACGGCCTGGGTAATGCATATAGTTAGCCTACATTCTGTGTTATGTATGTAAACCCACATACTATGCTAAGCCGGTTACCCGTCAGGTACTAGACACAGATCTATGGTGATTCAAGAGTAACCCACACCCTGAGAACAGATACCTAGCATGATCATAGCCTACATTGCCTGATAACAGATACCTAGCCTGACCACAGCCTACATAGCTAGACAAAAGATACATAACTAGACAATAGATACCCAGCCTGACAACAGATACCAAACCTGGAATCAAATACATAGCCCGACAAACGATACATAGCCTGACAACAGAGCTAGATCAAATAACCAACGTTTCAACTAAAACAACATTACGCTAAGTTTAACCGACCAACATACGCGAAGTTCAAACGAACAACATTAACATTAAGTCCAAATAGGCTATGGCGATTATGGCTGGTGAAGGCCAGATCAGCGTTTCAGCTAATCAAAGTTGAAAAACCTACGCTAATCAACCAACATCTACACCGAGGTCAAATGGGTTATGGTTAGTGAAGGCACTGGCAAAAGCCTTAGGCCTTAGACATAATTATAGCTACCAACGCTTACCTAAATAGCTATGTAGAAACTGTCAAGGCCTTTATGATCTGGGGCTTTACACATATTGTCTAGGTATGTTGTATCAGCTACAACATACCAAAAATACCTCCATCAAATCTTAGGTAAAGCTACCTTGGAGTCAGGCCGTAGGTAAATCCACCCTGGAGAAAGGCCTTAGGTAAAACCATCCCGATGTCAGGTCTTAGGTAAAGCCACCTTGGAGTCATCTTAGGTAAAGCAAGACCATAGGTAAAGCCAGCTTGGAGTGGTAAAACAGCTATCAATGCTTGCCCAATCTCAATTGCTACGTAAAGACAAGTAATATTGCATACCCTATCACAATAACTCCTTAAAAACGGCTACCACTTAATAAGAGCTACGTAAAATCTGATACCAACCCATGACCAAAGTACATAATTACCTCTATCAACGCATGACCAACGGTAATAGCTACGTTTAGACATCTACTAATGCCTGACCTATGCCAATAGTTACGTAAAGTCAATGGATTTTACCTATCATCATAGCCCCGTGAAGACAGCTACAATATCATACCGTAGCACAATAGCTCCGTAAAAACATTCACGTGAAGACCTATGTTAGTGCATGAGCTAAGACAAGTGCTCCGTAAGGACATCTACCAATCCATAACCTATTACAATATCTCTTTACATGGCCGATGCCGGGATCATCCTTTCTGTACCAGAGTATGCTGCAAATATCACCTTAGACACGCTAGGTGCCCATATGATCCTCTTCCGTACAGAGTATATTGGTGGTGCCACCTTAGATGCCAGGATGACCCTATACTGTACCAGAGTATATTGGAAGTGCTAGCTTAGACATGGTAGAGGCCGTGATGATCCTCTTCTTTATCACGATAATCCTGATTGAAATAAGAACCACATGACTAGCGTCTGATCATGGTCATAGGCACAAGTATGTAACTGCCCTAAGGCCCTGCCCTAAAGATGGACTAATGTTATAGCAAGTATAGGTGACATACCTATACAGGCAACAGTTAATCCTATACAGATGACCAGCCGATGATCCGGACGCCATCTTGACCGACATTTTGTTTGACGTCATTTGCTGCGGTTATGCTGATAAATTCAGAGTGTGCTATCGCGGTCGGGTGCTGGCGTTTAACAATAATACTGTAAAGGTTTTAAACAAGCATTTATTTGTGGAGCTCTGTGTGTGAACTTATCTACACCTGCAATGAAACGTAATAACTCTGTTTATTGACTTAGCACATTATGTAGGCCTATGTACCGTATCACGCATATTGGCTTAATACAGGATATGTGTAGATTTACAGGTATATCGACTTAACACAATATGTAGGACTATGTAGGTTAACATCCATATATACTTAATACAGGATGTACGTAGGGTAACGTGCATCTTGGCTTAATACAGGGTGTAGACCTAATTAGGGTATGTCTTGCATATGTCTTAATACAGGATGTATGTAGGTATACATGATAATTGGATTAACACGGTATGTGTTGCTGTGTAGCTTTACGTACATATTGGCTTAATACCGGAGGAATGTAGGTTAACATGCATATTATCTTAACACAGTATGTAGGGCTATGTAGGGTAACATCCATATTGTCTTATTTCGGGAGGAATGTAGCTTTACATTTATCCAGGCTTAACTCAGTATGTGGGGCTATTAAGGTAAGGTGCATATCGGCTTAACACAGTATGTAGGGTAACATGCATTTTGTCTTATTTCAGGAGGAATGTAGGTTTACACGCTTATTGGCTTAACACAGTATGTTGGGTAACATACATAATGGTTTAATACAGGATGTATACTATTGAGATTGGGCAAGCATTGATAACTGTTTTACCACTCCAAGCTGGCTTTACCTATGGTCTTGCTTTACCTAAGATGACTCCAAGGTGGCTTTACCTAAGACCTGACTTCGGGATGGTTTTACCTAAGGCCTTTCTCCAGGGTGGATTTACCTACGGCCTGACTCCAAGGTAGCTTTACCTAAGATTTGATGGAGGTATTTTTAGTATGTTGTAGCTGATACAACATACCTAGACAATATGTGTAAAGCCCCAGATCATAAAGGCCTTGACGGTATCTACATAGCTATTTTGGTAAGCGTTGGTAGCTATAATTATGTCTAAGGCCTAAGGCTTTTGCCAGTGCCTTCACTAACCATAACCCATTTGACCTCGGTGTAGATGTTGGTTGATTAGCGTAGGTTTTTCAACTTTGATTAGCTGAAACGCTGATCTGGCCTTCACCAGCCATAATCGCCATAGCCTATTTGGACTTGGTGTCAATGTTGTTCGTTTGAACTTCTCTTATGTTGGTCGGTTAAACTTAGCGTAATGTTGTTTTAGTTGAAACGTTGGTTATTTGATCTAGCTCTGTTGCCAGGCTATGTATCGTTTGTCGGGCTATGTATTTGATTCCAGGTTTGGTATCTGTTGTCAGGCTAGGTATCTATTGTCTAGTTATGTATCTTTTGTCTAGCTATGTAGGCTATGGTCGGGCTAGGTATCTGTTATCAGGCAATGTAGGCTATGATCATGCTAGGTATCTGTTGTCAGGGTGCGGGTTACACTTAGGGTTACTCTTGCATCACCATAGATCCGTGTCTAGTACCTGACGGGTAACCGGCTTAGCATAGTATGTGGGTTTACATACATAACACAGAATGTAGGCTAACTATATGCATTACCCAGGCCGTGCATTGGATATTTTGTGTTAACTTGTACCCAAACCTCACATCGGATACGATGGTTTAATCCATAGTCAGGCTATGCATTGGATATTTTGTGTTAACTTGTAGTCAATCTACTCATCGGATACTATGTGTTAACCTTTCGCCAAGCTAAGCATTGGATATTATGTGTTAGCCCTAGTCATGATTTGCATCGGATATTATGTGATAACCCATAGTCAAGCCATACATCGGATACTATGTGTTAACTTGTAGTCAACCTACTCATCGGATACTGTGTGATAACCCCTAGTCTATCTATGCATCGGATATTTTGTGTTAGCCCTAGTCATGACTTGTATCGGCTACTATGCGTTAATGATTAGCCAGGCTATGTATCGGGTATTATGTGGTAATTTGTAGGTAAATTGTAGTCAGGCTACTGATCGGATACTGCGTGATAACCATTAGCTAAACTATGCGTTGGATATAAAGTGTTATAATTTGTTGGCTCTTGTCGGCTTAGCATAAAATGCATGCAGGCTTACACACATATTTATTTAAAACACTATATAAGGCTATCATGTGTATTGGCTTAACATGGTATATACGCCTATGAAGGATAGCATGCATGTTGGGTTAGCAAGGTATTTATGTAGGTTTACACCCATATTTGTTTAACACACTATATAAGGCTATCATTTATGTTGGCTTAGTGTAGTATTTATGTAGGTTTACACGCATATATGTTTAACGGCGTATATATGGCTATTTAGAGTATATTGCATGCTGTTTTAACATAGCATATATACCTATATAGGTTAACATGAATGTTGGCTTAGCACTGTATGTATATAGGTTCCGTGACTTTTTTTAAAATTATATTGTAGTATTTGTTGACCGTCATCTATGTTGGGCGTGATAGGTTATGCATTGGTAGCCTTTACATAGCTATGGTGGTATGCATTGGTAGCTATACCGTATAGTACTCCCCATATTATACGGTTGCCTGCCTGAGGTTCTGCATGATAGACGAGGTGTAAATGTGTATCAGGCTCAGATCATATAGGCTTTGGCCAGTAGTTTACCGACATAGTAGGCACATTTAGGGATTCATGTAAGTCGGCTTAGCATAGTATGTATGCAGGTTTACATGCATATTTGTTTAACACATTATGTGGACTATCTTGTATGTAGGCTTAACGTGGTATATACGCCTATGTATGATGGCATGCATGTTGGCTTAGCATCGTTTTAGGATCGTTTTATATCATATATTTATTCACGTTTTGTGATAGTCCTCATTATTAGTATTTTTCCATATATACCTTTATATCTAGATACATTTACAGCTATAGGATATATCCATTGAGGCTATTTGATTATTTACACTGATATCTGATTATATATGTAAGCCTTGGTATGCCGATAGTACATAGTAAGATGATACAGTAATAAAAACATAAACACGCGCCTAGATTCACAACGACACAGCCGTGCGGGTTTTAAGCTTGCTATAGCGGTCACCGGCTGCCGTTGCGGTTTTAAGATAATGTGTTATCTCTGCAGGTTTGCACATGTCTAGCACACGGTCTCCGGCTATGTAGGCCAAACGTATTCCCTCGAGCGATAAGGCTTTATTGCATTGTTTATTATTTTGTAGCTTAGACAATTTTTGAGTTTGGCAATCATAGCCCCTTGCCCCGCATCAGCCATATCATTTAGGGGTAGAACACTCTAGTTATAGGTGCGCGAGTCGCTCGAACGCGGATACGTCATCAGATATATTAAAATAGAGCCTGAATCTAGTGTGAATTTACCTCGGGCCTTTCTCCAAGGTGGCTCTAACTAAGGCCAGGCTTTACCTAAGTCCATACTCCAAGGTAGCTTTATCTAAGGTCTAACTCCATGGTAGCTTTACCTAAGGCCTGGGTGGCTTTACCTCAAGCACGGCTCCAGGGTGACTTTACCTATGGTCTGACTCCAAGGTAGTTTTACCCAAGACTTGGTGGAGGTACTTGTCTTAGTCGAGAGGCTGTAATTGATATAGCAACCATCTTGGCCCGGCTCTTGGGTAGCTTTACTTAAAGGGTGACTGCTTTACCTAAGGCCTGACTCCAAGGTAGCTTTACCTAAGGCCTGATTCCAGGGTTACTTTACCTAAGGCATGGTTTCGGGTTGGCTTTACCTGAGGCCTGGCTCCTAGCTGGCGTTGCCTCAAGCACGACTCCAGGGTCCATGATAGCTTTACCTGGTCACCGGCTGCAGGGATGCTATACCAGAGGTTTGGGTGGCTCTACCTCCAAGATAATGTTTTATCTTTGCAGGTTTGCACATGTCTAGCACACGGTCTCCGGTTATGTGGGCCAAACGTATTCCCTCGAGCGATAAGGCCTTGTTGCTTTGTTTATTATTTTGTAGCTTAGACAAATTTTGAGTTTGGCAATCATATACCCCTGGCCCCTCATCACCCAAAACATTTAGGGGTAGACCACTATAGTTAGGGTGAGCCTACTACTTGCCTAGAGTCGCTCGAGCGCGGATACGTCATCAGATAACCATTAAATCTTTCCAAAAGTTACCCCCACCACCGGAGCTATTCCTGGGATACTTTACCTAAGCGCCGGCCTTGAGGTGGCTTTACCTCGAGCACGACTCCTGGGTGACTTTTACCTAGGACCCCGATCATTTTTGGCAGTCTGAAAACTACCCCCCGGTTGAACCCACCCCACATCTAGCCAAAATGGACTTTAAACATATCCCATACAGTCATTTGATCCAACCGATCGATTTTTGGCAATTTCATATTTTATTTAAAAACTACCCCTAGGTGAAACCACCCCCAACCATAGCGATAATACACTCTAGACTCACCCTATCAGTCAAGACACGTTTCTCCAAAATTTTTTTGAAAACTACCCCCACCCCGAATCTACTCCCGGAGCTACCCCCGGGGATGGTCCTGAACGTAGCTGAGATCACCCCCTCACCTAGGGGTTGGTTAGGTTAGATGCAATTTGGCTAGCTTAGGTTAGTGGGTTAGAATTTATTTTTTCGAAAAACTACCCCCTACCCCTCTAAACGTGGTCGAACCCACCCCCAAAGCTACGGTCAGGACCGCGACGACCTGGTGCATCATCCAAAACTACCCCTATAGTCCTAGGTGACGTACAGGGCCAGTTTGGGGTGGTTGTCCCCAAGTATACTCACTTCTATTGATATTTATTTAAGTGATTTAAATTTTAATATGTTTAAGGTCTTAATTCAGATTATTAGGTAAAAAATTAATACTTTTTTACTTATAAAAATATTTCAATACTTTCCCTTTCACTGAGACTGGCATCGATTGATATTGAATTCAACCCAGATATTCTATTTAGGTTATTAAGAATCGCCTTTCAAATACCTTTTTACGGAGACTCTCTTTCGTCATCATCAATAGTACGCTCAGTACGTGTTCAGCAATTGAAGGGACGTTGAAAGCGAATATTGCTTTTATTCTGAGAGGCATACCGTCCTAAACAAAAGTCATATTGAAAAAAAAACAGTGTGTTTTCTGTAATTAGTATCGTAAGAAATAACTATGAAAACTATATTTTATTACTTTTATGTTTTAATAAATTAATTTAACAAACCTTTTGTAATCAACATGTTTTACGTAGCTGGGGGGGGGGTAATGTCAGACACCTAAGTGGGTAATTATTGTAAAATTACAAGTTCTAAAGTAAGATTGATAACGTTTTTCTAGAAAATAGAATTATATTTCATAATTCACAAGAAGTGCAAGCACACAGTGTTTCTCAAACCTTTTTAGAGAATAAAATCATATTTCATAATACACAAGAAGTGGAATGAAACAATGTTTCTCAATCGTTTCATTGGATGTCAGTTATCATTGATCTTCATCCAAAGATGTATGTATTTCTTATTAAAAAGGTTCATATGGTTGTTGGTCTTGCCAGATTAGGCGGTGTAAAATATGATTAAATGCAGCGTGCTTGTGTTTAATAGACGTTTAATTGTATGTTACACCGCCTAGTCAATATAACTACGCCACAGAAAACTATGACGTAGTACTCAACACAATAAAATTGATCGCTCAACAAAAAAAAAAAAAAACCGGTTACCAATATACATTCATAGACAACATACACATGAAAATTAAACATAAACAACATCACCAAACGGCCACTATGACAAACCAAACAAAAAACAACACATACATATCCCTCACCGACCACAACAAAAACACACATAAAATAGCTTCCACATTCAAAAATAGCTTTAATATAAATATCTTACAAAACAACAAACACTTCACGACAGCACATACAACCCTTTCAAAAACAAACTATTAGGTATTTACAAATTAACATGTAACGATTGTCCCAGCTATTATATCGGCCAAACCGACAGGTCATTCTAAACACGCATCGAAGAACACATTACCCAAAGAAACCAACAAACCCAAAATCCAGCTACGCAACACACCTAAAAACCCGCAACACACACTTACACGGACATACACACTAATTTAAACACTCTCCATATATTAAAACAAAGTAAAAAACTAACAACTTTAGAAAAATACGAGATATACAAGCACTACGCAACAGATAAAGAAAACATAATTATATGGCCACACATTTTGAAGCCAACAGCCTGTGCTATACACAATCAACTTAACCTACCCTCGCTACAGTTATAAATCTCATCCGACAACCTTTGTACCGAGAGCGACGCCGCCAGTAGAGGCTTTGCTTCGTTTAAAGCAGGGGTTCTCAACCTTTTAGGCTCTGAGCCCCCCTTCACACTTTGGTGTGAGGTCACGCCTCCCTTCACAGATTAAGTTAATTTAGACTTATATATGATAAATTTACTTACAATATGTTTAAGTAATAACAAGAAAAATGTTCGCTATTTTTGTAGTGCTAGTGTGAGGGCTGGCACTGTTTCTCGTTAACTATTTTTTGTATGATTGGATAAAATTTTGACAAAGAATACCGCAGGTCACTTTCCACATCTAGTCTGACTCTATATTTAGATTTTATATTAGCCAGGGCTGAAAATCCTGTCTCGCATAGATAAGTTGATGAAAATTGTACAAGCAACTTGACTGCCTCCATTGCTACTTCTGGGTAAACAGGAAGATATAGTAGCCAGAAATCTTCGAGATCCATGTTTGGGAAATCCAATTTAGCTTTGGAATCACATTGCAAGTCAATTGTTTGTTCTTGAATGTTATCAGGAGGTATATCAATGTTGATTTGAAAGGGGTCTCTTGTTAACTTGAATTCCCAGTTTTCCGAGCTTATATCTGGGAAATAGGCTCCGATTTTGTTCTTCAGAGACAACAAATGCTCTGATATTAGGTCCTTCATTTCATTTACTAGGTCTTTTGGAAGACTTTGGGTATCATCAACGGGATTTTGGAAAGGAAGAAAAGTTCGTTGAGTAAAGAAATAGAGCTTTATAGCTCTATTAAGCTATAAAAAAATTTCAATGATTGTGTGTTTGTGTCCAACATCAAATTCAATTTTTTTTAAAATTTGTTGACGCCTCCCCTGGAATTCTTCTACGCCCCCCCAGGGGGGCGCGCCCCCCAGGTTGAGAACCGCTGGTTTAAAGAAAGATTGTTTTTCGAATCGCGTCAGCAAGTAAGCCCATTATCTATTGGTTTAGTTAAATACATTTACGCTATATCGAAAAAAGTTGATACTCATGTTCTACACATTAAAACGAGTAAATAAAAAAAATTATTATTTTTTTCTTAAAACAACGTTAATAAAACTTAATATTTACCGGGAATGCAAGTGCTATAATTTCAAGGTTACTTATATAAACTAGTACAGAATAAGTTGAAAGCTATTAATAAATATGCGATAACAATGTCTGTAAAAAACTTCATTGCACGTAATTTCGTTCGTTTCTTATTAGAAAAATGCAATAAAACTTACGCCGAGCGCCTGAACGTACTAACTTTGGCTTATGTCCATAAGCAATTTCTGTAATAAAGGATGATGCTTTTAACAACCTTTTACAGGTGCTTTGTGTATTCAATATTTTTTGTAGACCTTTAGTTGACGAAAATGAAAATTAAAGTTTACCTTTGGGACATATTTATTTCTTGCTGGCCCTAATTTAACGCATTTAAATTTTGTGTCCATTTTTTGGAGTGTTTTACAATTAACAACAAATAAAATTCACTCATTTTGTCAAATGGTGTCTAATTTTAATATTTAAAATTAAATCAAATGACGTATGGTTTGTTCCTCCACAATTATATTATTTAATTTTCAGCATTCCTTCAGGAATAATTTCCCATGGGTCTCAGTCATCAAATCATGGCTACAATTGTGCCTGCCTTCCAGACCAGGCGATTTATTATTTTTAAATCGAATTATGATTATCTTAATTATGTTTTTACCTGTTTAACTCTGATTTAATAAAAAAAACACATGTAAATATATTACACTTGCCTATAGTAGCACTTTATATAATTGTTGTGGTCAACTGTTTAGGGAGATGTGTCCCATTGTCATCTCAGACCATAAATGACCTCATGGTTTTTGTAAGTTAGAGTGGGGTTGGGATATTAGGGTAGGGATGTAGGTGTATTTTTGACGAGTATTAGGAGTTATGATGTACACTCAACACCTAATTACATTATAACTCACATACACTTTTTGACATCATATCTCCTAATATTCACCAAAATACACCTACATCCCCGTCCTAATATCCCGCCCTACCCTAACCTACAAACGCCTTGAGGTCAGTTACGGTCTGAGTTGACGATAGGACACATCTCCCAAAATGACCGTCCTCAGCAATTATAAAAAGTGCTACTATGGGCAAGTGTAACATATTTACAAGTGTATTTAGCTAAAAAATAGTAGCTCACTTGAAGTCGGAATCAACTAACATCTAATTTAGTGTCTTTAAAGTAAGAATGGAATCAACTAATATCTAATTTAGTGTCTTTAAAGTAAGAATGGAATCAACTAATATCTAATTTAGTGTCTTTAAAGTAAGATTGGCATCAACTAATATTTAATTTAGTGTCTTTAAAGTAGGATTGGCATCAACTAATATCTAATTTAGTGTCTTTAAAGTAAGAATGGAATCAACTAATATCTAATTTAGTGTCTTTAAAGTAAGAATGGAATCAACTAATATCTAATTTAGTGTCTTTAAAGTAAGAATGGTATCAACTAATATTTAATTTAGTGTCTTTAAAGTAAGAATGGAATCAACTAATATCTAATTTAGTGTCTTTAAAGTAAGAATGGAATCAACTAATATCTAATTTAGTGTCTTTAAAGTAAGAATGGAATCAACTAATATTTAATTTAGTGTCTTTAAAGTAAGAATGGAATCAACTAATATTTAATTTAGTGTCTTTAAAGTAAGATTGGCATCAACTAATATCTAATTTAGTGTCTTTAAAGTAAGAATGGAATCAACTAATATCTAATTTAGTGTCTTTAAAGTAAGAATGGAATCAACTGATATCTAATTTAGTGTCTTTAAAGTAAGAATGGAATCAACTAATATTTAATTTAGTGTCTTTAAAGTAAGATTGGCATCAACTAATATCTAATTTAGTGTCTTTAAAGTAAGAATGGAATCAACTAATATCTAATTTAGTGTCTTTAAAGTAAGAATGGAATCAACTAATATCTAATTTAGTGTCTTTAAAGTAAGAATGGAATCAACTAATATCTAATTTAGTGTCTTTAAAGTAAGAATGGAATCAACTAATATCTAATTTAGTGTCTTTAAAGTAAGAATGGAATCAACTAATATCTAATTTAGTGTCTTTAAAGTAAGAATGGAATCAACTAATATCTAATTTAGTGTCTTTAAAGTAAGAATGGAATCAACTAATATCTAATTTAGTGTCTTTAAAGTAAGAATGGAATCAACTGATATCTAATTTAGTGTTTTTAAAGTAAGAATGGAATCAACTAATATTTAATTTAGTGTCTTTAAAGTAAGATTGGCATCAACTAATATCTAATTTAGTGTCTTTAAAGTAAGAATGGAATCAACTAATATCTAATTTAGTGTCTTTAAAGTAAGAATGGAATCAACTAATATTTAATTTAGTGTCTTTAAAGTAAGAATGGCATCAACTAATATCTAATTTAGTGTCTTTAAAGTCAGAATGGAATCAACTAATATCTAATTTAGTGTCTTTAAAGTAAGAATGGAATCAACTGATATCTAATTTAGTGTCTTTAAAGTAAGAATGGAATCAACTAATATCTAATTTAGTGTCTTTAAAGTAAGAATGGAATCAACTAATATTTAATTTAGTGTCTTTAAAGTAAGAATGGAATCAACTAATATTTAATTTAGTGTCTTTAAAGTAAGATTGGCATCAACTAATATCTAATTTAGTGTCTTTAAAGTAAGAATGGAATCAACTAATATCTAATTTAGTGTCTTTAAAGTAAGAATGGAATCAACTGATATCTAATTTAGTGTCTTTAAAGTAAGAATGGAATCAACTAATATTTAATTTATTGTCTTTAAAGTAAGAATGGAATCAACTAATATCTAATTTAGTGTCTTTAAAGTAAGAATGGAATCAACTAATATCTAATTTAGTGTCTTTAAAGTAAGAATGGAATCAACTAATATTTAATTTAGTGTCTTTAAAGTAAGAATGGAATCAACTAATATTTAATTTAGTGTCTTTAAAGTAAGAATGGAATCAACTGATATCTAATTTAGTGTCTTTAAAGTAAGAATGGAATCAACTGATATCTAATTTAGTGTCTTTAAAGTAAGAATGGAATCAACTAATATTTAATTTAGTGTCTTTAAAGTAAGAATGGAATCAACTAATATCTAATTTAGTGTCTTTAAAGTAAGAATGGAATCAACTAATATTTAATTTAGTGTCTTTAAAGTAAGAATGGAATCAACTGATATCTAATTTAGTGTCTTTAAAGTAAGAATGGAATCAACTAATATCTAATTTAGTGTCTTTAAAGTAAGAATGGAATCAACTGATATCTAATTTAGTGTCTTTAAAGTAAGAATGGAATCAACTGATATTTAATTTAGTGTCTTTAAAGTAAGAATGGAATCAACTAATATTTAATTTAGTGTCTTTAAAGTAAGAATGGAATCAACTAATATCTAATTTAGTGTCTTTAAAGTAAGAATGGAATCAACTAATATCTAATTTAGTGTCTTTAAAGTAAGAATGGAATCAACTGATATCTAATTTAGTGTCTTTAAAGTAAGAATGGAATCAACTAATATCTAATTTAGTGTCTTTAAAGTAAGAATGGAATCAACTAATATCTAATTTAGTGTCTTTAAAGTAAGAATGGAGTCAACTAATATTTAATTTAGTGTCTTTAAAGTAAGAATGGAATCAACTAATATCTAATTTAGTGTCTTTAAAGTAAGAATGGAATCAACTAATATCTAATTTAGTGTCTTTAAAGTAAGAATGGAATCAACTAATATCTAATTTAGTGTCTTTAAAGTAAGAATGGAATCAACTGATATCTAATTTAGTGTCTTTAAAGTAAGAATGGAATCAACTAATATTTAATTTAGTGTCTTTAAAGTAAGAATGGAATCAACTAATATCTAATTTAGTGTCTTTAAAGTAAGAATGGAATCAACTAATATCTAATTTAGTGTCTTTAAAGTAAGAATGGAATCAACTAATATTTAATTTAGTGTCTTTAAAGTAAGAATGGAATCAACTAATATTTAATTTAGTGTCTTTAAAGTAAGATTGGCATCAACTGATATCTAATTTAGTGTCTTTAAAGTAAGAATGGAATCAACTAATATCTAATTTAGTGTCTTTAAAGTAAGAATGGAATCAACTAATATTTAATTTAGTGTCTTTAAAGTAAGATTGGCATCAACTAATATCTAATTTAGTGTCTTTAAAGTAAGAATGGAATCAACTGATATCTAATTTAGTGTCTTTAAAGTAAGAATGGAATCAACTAATATTTAATTTAGTGTCTTTAAAGTAAGATTGGCATCAACTAATATTTAATTTAGTGTCTTTAAAGTAAGATTGGCATCAACTAATATCTAATTTAGTGTCTTTAAAGTAAGAATGGAATCAACTAATATATAATTTAGTGTCTTTAAAGTAAGATTGGAATCAACTAATATTTAATTTAGTGTCTTTAAAGTAAGATTGGCATCAACTAATATCTAATTCAGTGTCTTTAAAGTAAGAATGGAATCAACTAATATCTAATTTAGTGTCTTTAAAGTAAGAATGGAATCAACTAATATCTAATTTAGTGTCTTTAAAGTAAGAATGGAATCAACTAATATCTAATTTAGTGTCTTTAAAGTAAGAATGGAATCAACTAATATCTAATTTAGTGTCTTTAAAGTAAGAATGGAATCAACTAATATCTAATTTAGTGTCTTTAAAGTAAGAATGGAATCAACTAATATCTAATTTAGTGTCTTTAAAGTAAGAATGGAATCAACTAATATCTATTTTAGTGTCATTAAAGTAAGATTGGAATCAACTAATATTTAATTTAGTGTCTTTAAAGTAAGATTGGCATCAACTAATATGTAATTTAGTGTCTTTAAAGTAAGATTGGCATCAACTAATATCTAATTTAGTGTCTTTAAAGTAAGAATGGAATCAACTAATATTTAATTTAGTGTCTTTAAAGTAAGATTGGCTTCAACTAATATCTAATTTAGTGTCTTTAAAGTAAGATTGGAATCAACTAAAATTTAATTTAGTGTCTTTAAAGTAAGATTGGCATCAACTAATATCTAATTTAGTGTCTTTAAAGTAAGAATGGAATCAACTAATATCTAATTTAGTGTCTTTAAAGTAAGAATGGAATCAACTAATATCTAATTTAGTGTCATTAAAGTAAGATTGGTATCAACTAATATTTAATTTAGTGTCTTTAAAGTAAGATTGGCATCAACTAATATGTAATTTAGTGTCTTTAAAGTAAGATTGGCATCAACTAATATCTAATTTAGTGTCTTTAAAGTAAGAATGGAATCAACTAATATTTAATTTAGTGTCTTTAAAGTAAGACTGGCTTCAACTAATATCTAATTTAGTGTCTTTAAAGTAAGATTGGAATCAACTAATATTTAATTTAGTGTCTTTAAAGTAAGATTGGCATCAACTAATATCTAATTTAGTGTCTTTAAAGTAAGAATGGAATCAACTAATATCTAATTTAGTGTCTTTAAAGTAAGAATGGAATCAACTAATATTTAATTTAGTGTCTTTAAAGTAAGATTGGCATCAACTAATATCTAATTTAGTGTCTTTAAAGTAAGAATGGAATCAACTAATATCTAATTTAGTGTCTTTAAAGTAAGAATGGAATCAACTAATATTTAATTTAGTGTCTTTAAAGTAAGAATGGAATCAACTAATATCTAATTTAGTGTCTTTAAAGTAAGATTAGCATCAACTAATATTTAATTTAGTGTCTTTAAAGTAAGATTGGCATCAACTAATATCTAATTTAGTGTCTTTAAAGTAAGATTGGCATCAACTAATATCTAATTTAGTGTCTTTAAAGTAAGAATGGAATCAACTAATATCTAATTTAGTGTCTTTAAAGTAAGATTGGCTTCAACTAATATCTAATTTAGTGTCTTTAAAGTAAGAATGGAATCAACTAATATCTAATTTAGTGTCTTTAAAGTAAGAATGGAATCAACTAATATCTAATTTAGTGTCTTTAAAGTAAGAATGGAATCAACTAATATCTAATTTAGTGTCTTTAAAGTAAGAATGGAATCAACTAATATCTATTTTAGTGTCATTAAAGTAAGATTGGAATCAACTAATATTTAATTTAGTGTCTTTAAAGTAAGATTGGCATCAACTAATATGTAATTTAGTGTCTTTAAAGTAAGATTGGCATCAACTAATATCTAATTTAGTGTCTTTAAAGTAAGAATGGAATCAACTAATATTTAATTTAGTGTCTTTAAAGTAAGATTGGCTTCAACTAATATCTAATTTAGTGTCTTTAAAGTAAGATTGGAATCAACTAATATTTAATTTAGTGTCTTTAAAGTAAGATTGGCATCAACTAATATCTAATTTAGTGTCTTTAAAGTAAGAATGGAATCAACTAATATCTAATTTAGTGTCTTTAAAGTAAGAATGGAATCAACTAATATCTAATTTAGTGTCATTAAAGTAAGATTGGTATCAACTAATATTTAATTTAGTGTCTTTAAAGTAAGATTGGCATCAACTAATATGTAATTTAGTGTCTTTAAAGTAAGATTGGCATCAACTAATATCTAATTTAGTGTCTTTAAAGTAAGAATGGAATCAACTAATATTTAATTTAGTGTCTTTAAAGTAAGACTGGCTTCAACTAATATCTAATTTAGTGTCTTTAAAGTAAGATTGGAATCAACTAATATTTAATTTAGTGTCTTTAAAGTAAGATTGGCATCAACTAATATCTAATTTAGTGTCTTTAAAGTAAGAATGGAATCAACTAATATCTAATTTAGTGTCTTTAAAGTAAGAATGGAATCAACTAATATTTAATTTAGTGTCTTTAAAGTAAGATTGGCATCAACTAATATCTAATTTAGTGTCTTTAAAGTAAGAATGGAATCAACTAATATCTAATTTAGTGTCTTTAAAGTAAGAATGGAATCAACTAATATTTAATTTAGTGTCTTTAAAGTAAGAATGGAATCAACTAATATCTAATTTAGTGTCTTTAAAGTAAGATTAGCATCAACTAATATTTAATTTAGTGTCTTTAAAGTAAGATTGGCATCAACTAATATCTAATTTAGTGTCTTTAAAGTAAGATTGGCATCAACTAATATCTAATTTAGTGTCTTTAAAGTAAGAATGGAATCAACTAATATCTAATTTAGTGTCTTTAAAGTAAGATTGGCATCAACTAATATCTAATTTAGTGTCTTTAAAGTAAGAATGGAATCAACTAATATCTAATTTAGTGTCTTTAAAGTAAGAATGGAATCAACTAATATCTAATTTAGTGTCTTTAAAGTAAGAATGGAATCAACTAATATTTAATTTAGTGTCTTTAAAGTAAGATTGGCATCAACTAATATCTAATTTAGTGTCTTTAAAGTAAGAATGGAATCAACTAATATCTAATTTAGTGTCTTTAAAGTAAGAATGGAATCAACTGATATCTCATTTAGTGTCTTTAAAGTAAGAATGGAATCAACTAATATTTAATTTAGTGTCTTTAAAGTAAGATTGGCATCAAATAATGTCTAATTTAGTGTCTTTAAAGTAAGAATGGAATCAACTAATATCTAATTTAGTGTCTTTAAAGTAAGAATGGAATCAACTAATATCTAATTTAGTGTCTTTAAAGTAAGAATGGAATCAACTAATATATAATTTAGTGTCTTTAAAGTAAGATTGGAATCAACTAATATTTAATTTAGTGTCTTTAAAGTAAGATTGGCATCAACTAATATCTAATTTAGTGTCTTTAAAGTAAGAATGGAATCAACTAATATCTAATTTAGTGTCTTTAAAGTAAGAATGGAATCAACTAATATCTAATTTAGTGTCTTTAAAGTAAGAATGGAATCAACTAATATCTAATTTAGTGTCTTTAAAGTAAGATTGGAATCAACTAATATTTAATTTAGTGTCTTTAAAGTAAGATTGGCATCAACTAATATCTAATTTAGTGTCTTTAAAGTAAGAATGGAATCAACTAATATCTAATTTAGTGTCTTTAAAGTAAGAATGGAATCAACTAATATCTAATTTAGTGTCTTTAAAGTAAGAATGGAATCAACTAATATCTAATTTAGTGTCTTTAAAGTAAGAATGGAATCAACTAATATCTAATTTAGTGTCTTTAAAGTAAGATTGGAATCAACTAATATTTAATTTAGTGTCTTTAAAGTAAGATTGGCATCAACTAATATGTAATTTAGTGTCTTTAAAGTAAGATTGGCATCAACTAATATCTAATTTAGTGTCTTTAAAGTAAGAATGGAATCAACTAATATATAATTTAGTGTCTTTAAAGTAAGATTGGAATCAACTAATATCTAATTAAGTGTCTTTGATATAGTTCACGAAAGCGAGTAGGGTTTCGTATTACGTTTGTACCATGGGTGATTTAATAGTGTGTTACTGTTATTACATTAATGTAGTAACGACTAAATGTTATTTTTGAAGTCGATTATTGTTCTATATGTTCACAAGTAATTTAAATTCTTGTTTAGTAAAAGAAATCAAAATATTTCTTTGATAATTTTTACTACCTTTGTATACTTATTTTATGTGTTATTTTTTTTGCTTTAATTCTTTTGCTATTTGACTACTTTTATATATGTAACTAATTTAAAACGCTATAACAATTGTTTAATTAAAAATCATAATTGACCTAAATTCTACGTTTCTTTGTAATCAACATCAAGTTTTGCTTACATTTGTTTACAGCTTAAACTACAGCCTCGCTGATATAGTTACTGTTTGTTTATTTACAGACAGTTTCTTTTCTTTTACCTGCAGACAACATAAGAACTTAGTAATGAGAGGCAGTGACACCTTCGCGAGTAGCTTCATATTCATTCCCTTTAAGTCTACTAAGCCGTAGTAGCCGCCTTGATATCTTGTCATCAGGGTCAAGTCTAGCATAACCATGGAGCGTTTTAGGAAGGTAGCACATGTAATTGCGTCCGAATCAGGGTCCACGAATCTTGTTAAACCCACACTATAACCTTCTGGTGTCAAACTAGGCACTAGAAAAACGTGGCTGGAAACAAACATGTTCATCTGTTACAATATAAATGTCTTTAGTCTTATTTATAAACAAAAATATATGTACAATAAGGTTTACATAATTATATAAAAACAAATAAAAATAATACATATTTACTTATAGAATATCAGACTAACAAAATCAGTTAATTTTAGAAAATACAGAGGGCTATGTTTGTTTTACGTGAGGTTTTCTTAACTCGAAACACCTATATTTAAATTCTTCTGGATTTGTTGGTAGGTTTGTTTAGCAACGGTTTTTCAATAAAGACTGCGAACAATTTATCTGTGCTTGATTTTACCGTTGTAATTGAAAGTGCTTACATTTTAAATCAGTTCAAATACTAGGAACTGATTCATTTTCAAAATAATTTAACGTCATATGGTATTGGAGATTTTTTTGTAAAATAAAAAAAACACAAAACTAATAATAATCTGTTCTTGTTCGAAACACAATTTAATTCTATTGGACTTGAGTATTACCAACAAATTCGTAAACCTGTACAGTTGAACATACTGTGCAGTGTGCTTCTTGTAACTCTAAACGATCTACATATGCGTAGTAGCTTCTGCTAAACCTTTCGTGAATGCGATAAAAAATTAAAACTGAAATCTGAAGTAACGAGTTAATGCTAATAATTTTAATAAGTAAAATAAAATACTCTTAGATAAGGTTATCTTGATTAATTTAAAAATAAAAACAAATTGAAATAATGGCACCAGAAGTCTAACTTCATCCTTTGTTTTAACCTCTACTACATCTTCCTTTCGGATCTAGGATGCGTACAAATTATCTCACCCTTTTACCTATTCTAAATACTTTACATAAAATCTAATATATTTATGTTTCAATTTGATTTGTTTTGTTTTCCTTTATCTTTATTTTTTGCTTTAATATATACATTTCTTTTGACTTCTTACATTGTTTTGTGAAATGAGCAACCATTATTGGATTTAACTTAATGTTTTTTCTAGTTTCTACTTATTCTCTCCGTTTGTTGTATATTTGCAATAATATTCTTAGTTTCCCAGTAAGGGATGATACAATGACAGTGTATTTTTTATAACCTCGATCAATGCTACTTTTCCAATTCAGAGTCACCTCAGATTAAAGTGGAATAAAAATTATTTCGTCTATAACGACAAAAGTTATGTTCACATACATTTTTCAGTAATTATGTTTCTATTTCTATTATTAAATTCTTTCTAATATATATATATATATATATATATATATATATATATATATATATATATATATATATATATATATATAAAGAACTAAGTCAAAATACAAATACAAGAATTATAATTGAATTTACAATTCAAAGCCTTTCGTTGGCTAACAGTACCAACATCATGAGCAAAACATTTGCTGATGATGTTGGTACTGTTAGCCAACGAAAGGCTTTGAATTGTAAATTCAATTATAATTCTTGTATTTGTATTTTGACTTAGTTCTTTATTAATACACAAGAATACATATTGCGATATTTATATATATATATATATATATATATATATATATATATATATATATATATCACTATCGTTCTATATATCTTCTACAATCATATAGGTTTTTATTTGTCCAATCATGTTCAAATGCATTTTTTAAAACCTATAGTGAATGACAATTGACGTTAGTAGAGCACTATAAATGGATTTTCAAAGTGTAGACCTCGCTAGAGATCTCTACTTTTGGTAAATGATCTTGTCGAAATGATCCACGATTATTTCACAGCCTTAGAACTTAGGGGTCGTTAGGAATTGTTTATATATATTCCTATAAATGGATTTGCAAAATGTAGACCTCGCTAGAGATCTCTACTTTTGGTAAATGATCTTGTCGAAATGATCCACGATTATTTCACAACCTTAGAACTTAGGGGTCGTTAGGAATTGTTTATATATATTCCTATAAATGGATTTGCAAAATGTAGACCTCGCTAGAGATCTCTACTTTTGGTAAATGATCTTGTCGAAATGATCCACGATTATTTCACAACCTTAGAACTTAGGGGTCGTTAGGAATTGTTTATATATATTCCTATAAATGGATTTGCAAAATGTAGACCTCGCTAGAGATCTCTACTTTTGGTAAATGATCTTGTCGAAATGATCCACGATTATTTCACAACCTTAGAACTTAGGGGTCGTTAGGAATTGTTTATATATATTCCTATAAATGGATTTGCAAAATGTAGACCTCGCTAGAGATCTCTACTTTTGGTAAATGATCTTGTCGAAATGATCCACGATTATTTCACAACCTTAGAACTTAGGGGTCGTTAGGAATTGTTTATATATATTCCTATAAATGGATTTGCAAAATGTAGACCTCGCTAGAGATCTCTACTTTTGGTAAATGATCTTGTCGAAATGATCCACGATTATTTCAAACCTTAGAACTTAGGGGTCGTTAGGAATTGTTTATATATATTCCTATAAATGGATTTGCAAAATGTAGACCTCGTTAGAGATCTCTACTTTTGGTAAATGATCTTGTCGAAATGATCCACGATTATTTCACAACCTTAGAACTTAGGGATCGTTAGGAATTGTTTATATATATTCCTATAAATGGATTTGCAAAGTGTAGACCTCGCTAGAGATCTCTACTTTTGGTAAATGATCTTGACGAAATGATCCACGATTATTTCACAACCTTAGAACTTAGGGGTCGTTAGGAATTGTTTATATATATTCCTATAAATGGATTTGCAAAGTGTAGACCTCGCTAGAGATCTCTACTTTTGGTAAATGATCTTGTCGAAATGATCCACGATTATTTCACAACCTTAGAACATAGGGATCGTTAAGAATTGTTTATATATATTCCTATAAATGGATTTGCAAAATGTAGACCTCGCTAGAGATCTCTACTTTTGGTAAATGATCTTGTCGAAAAGATCTACGATTATTTCACAACCTTAGAACTTAGGGGTCGTTAGGAATTGTTTATAAATATTCCTATAAATGGATTTGCAAAATGTAGACCTCGCTAGAGATTTCTACTTTTGGTAAATGATCTTGTCGAAATGATCCACGATTATTTCACAACCTTAGAACTTAGGGGTCGTTAGGAATTGTTTATATATATTCCTATAAATGGATTTGCAAAATGTAGACCTCGCTAGAGATCTCTACTTTTGGTAAATGATCTTGTCGAAATGATCCACGATTATTTCACAACCTTAGAACTTAGGGGTCGTTAGGAATTGTTTATATATATTCCTATAAATGGATTTGCAAAATGTAGACCTCGCTAGAGATCTCTACTTTTGGTAAATGATCTTGTCGAAATGATCCACGATTATTTCACAACCTTAGAACTTAGGGGTCGTTAGGAATTGTTTATATATATTCCTATAAATGGATTTGCAAAATGTAGACCTCGCTAGAGATCTCTACTTTTGGTAAATGATCTTGTCGAAATGATCCACTATTATTTCACAACCTTAGAACTTAGGGATCGTTAGGAATTGTTTATATATATTCCTATAAATGGATTTGCAAAATGTAGACCTCGCTAGAGTTCTCTACTTTTGGTAAATGATCTTGTCGAAATGATCCACGATTATTTCACAACCTTAGAACTTAGGGATCGTTAGGAATTGTTTATATATATTCCTATAAATGGATTTGCAAAATGTAGACCTCGCTAGAGATCTCTACTTTTGGTAAATGATCTTGTCGAAATGATCCACAATTATTTCACAACCTTAGAACTTAGGGGTCGATAGGAATTGTTTATATATATTCCTATAAATGGATTTGCAAAATGTAGACCTCGCTAGAGATCTCTACTTTTGGTAAATGATCTTGTCGAAATGATCCACGATTATTTCACAACCTTAGAACTTAGGGGTCGTTAGGAATTGTTTGTATATATTCCTATAAATGGATTTGCAAAATGTAGACCTCGCTAGAGATCTCTACTTTTGGTAAATGATCTTGTCGAAATGATCCACGATTATTTCACAACCTTAGAACTTAGGGGTCGTTAGGATTTGTTTATATATATTCCTATAAATGGATTTGCAAAGTGTAGACCTCGCTAGAGATCTCTACTTTGGGTAAACCATCTTGTCGAAATGATGCACGATTATTTCACAACCTTAGAACTTAGGGGTCGTTAGGAATTGTTTATATATATTCCTATAAATGGATTTGCAAAATGTAGACCTCGCTAGAGATCTCTACTTTTGGTAAATGATCTTGTCGAAATGATCCACGATTATTTCACAACCTTAGAACTTAGGGATCGTTAGGAATTGTTTATATATATTCCTATAAATGGATTTGCAAAATGTAGACCTCGCTAGAGATCTCTACTTTTGGTAAATGATCTTGTCGAAATGATCCACGATTATTTCACAACCTTAGGACTTAGGGGTCGTTAGGAATTGTTTATATATTATCCTATAAATGGATTTGCAAAATGTAGACCTCGCTAGAGATCTCTACTTTTGGTAAATGATCTTGTCGAAATGATCCACGATTATTTCACAACCTTAGAACTCAGGGGTCGTTAGGAATTGTTTATATCTATTCCTATAAATGGATTTGCAAAATGTAGACCTCGCTAGAGATCTCTACTTTTGGTAAATGATCTTGTCGAAATGATCCACGATTATTTCACAACCTTAGAACTTAGGGGTCGTTAGGAATTGCTTATAAATATTCCTATAAATGGATTTGCAAAATGTAGACCTCGCTAGAGATCTCTACTTTTGGTAAATGATCTTGTCGAAATGATCCACGATTATTTCACAACCTTAGAACTTAGGGATCGTTAGGATTTGTTTATATATATTCCTATAAATGGATTTGCAAAATGTAGACCTCGCTAGAGATCTCTACTTTTGGTAAATGATCTTGTCGAAATGATCCACGATTATTTCACAACCTTAGAACTTAGGGGTCGTTAGGAATTGTTTATATATATTCCTATAAATGGATTTGCAAAATGTAGACCTCGCTAGAGATTTCTACTTTTGGTAAATGATCTTGTCGAAATGATCCACGATTATTTCACAACCTTAGAACTTAGGGGTCGTTAGGAATTGTTTATATATATTCCTATAAATGGATTTGCAAAATGTAGACCTCGCTAGAGATCTCTACTTTTGGTAAATGATCTTGTCGAAATGATCCACGATTATTTCACAACCTTAGAACTTAGGGGTCGTTAGGAATTGTTTATATATATTTCTATAAATGGATTTGCAAAATGTAGACATCGCTAGAGATCTCTACATTTAGTAAATGATCTTGTCGAAATAATCCACGATTATTTCACAACCTCAGAACTTAGGGGTCGATAGGAATTGCTTATATATATTCCTATAAATGGATTTGCAAAATGTAGACCTCGCTAGAGATCTCTACTTTTGGTAAATGATCTTGTCGAAATGATCCACGATTATTTCACAACCTTAGAACTTAGGGCTCGTTAGGAATTGTTTATATATATTCCTATAAATGGATTTGCAAAGTGTAGACCTCGCTAGAGATCTCTACTTTGGGTAAACCATCTTGTCGAAATGATGCACGATTATTTCACAACCTTAGAACTTAGGGGTCGTTAGGAATTGTTTATATATATTCCTATAAATGGATTTGCAAAATGTAGACCTCGCTAGAGATCTCTACTTTTGGTAAATGATCTTGTCGAAATGATCCACGATTATTTCACAACCTTAGAACTTAGGGGTCGTTAGGAATTGTTTATATATATTCCTATAAATGGATTTGCAAAATGTAGACCTCGCTAGAGATCTCTACTTTTGGTAAATGATCTTGTCGAAATGATCCACGATTATTTCACAACCTTAGAACTTAGGGGTCGTTAGGAATTGTTTATATATATTCCTATAAATGGATTTGCAAAATGTAGACCTCGCTAGAGATCTCTACTTTTGGTAAATGATCTTGTCGAAATGATCCACGATTATTTCACAACCTTAGAACTTAGGGATCGTTAGGAATTGTTTATATATATTTCTATAAATGGATTTGCAAAATGTAGACATCGCTAGAGATCTCTACATTTAGTAAATGATCTTGTCGAAATAATCCACGATTATTTCACAACCTTAGAACTTAGGGGTCGATAGGAATTGCTTATATATATTCCTATAAATGGATTTGCAAAATGTAGACCTCGCTAGAGATCTCTACTTTTGGTAAATGATCTTGTCGAAATGATCCACGATTATTTCACAACCTTAGAACTTAGGGCTCGTTAGGAATTGTTTATATATATTCCTATAAATGGATTTGCAAAATGTAGACCTCGCTAGAGATCTCTACTTTTGGTAAATGATCTTGTGGAAATGATCCACGATTATTTCACAACCTTAGAACTTAGGGGTCGTTAGGAATTGTTTGTATATATTCCTATAAATGGATTTGCAAAATTTAGACCTCGCTAGAGATTTCTACTTTTGGTAAATGATCTTGTCGAAATGATCCACGATTATTTCACAACCTTAGAACTTAGGGGTCGTTAGGAATTGTTTATATATATTCCTATAAATGGATTTGCAAAATGTAGACCTCGCTAGAGATCTCTACTTTTGGTAAATGATCTTGTCGAAATGATCCACGATTATTTCACAACCTTAGAACTTAGGGGTCGTTAGGAATTGTTTATATATATTCCTATAAATGGATTTGCAAAATGTAGACCTCGCTAGAGATCTCTACTTTTGGTAAATGATCTTGTCGAAATGATCCACGATTATTTCACAACCTTAGAACTTAGGGGTCGTTAGGAATTGTTTATATATATTCCTATAAATGGATTTGCAAAATGTAGACCTCGCTAGAGATCTCTACTTTTGGTAAATGATCTTGTCGAAATGATCCACTATTATTTCACAACCTTAGAACTTAGGGATCGTTAGGAATTGTTTATATATATTCCTATAAATGGATTTGCAAAATGTAGACCTCGCTAGAGTTCTCTACTTTTGGTAAATGATCTTGTCGAAATGATCCACGATTATTTCACAACCTTAGAACTTAGGGATCGTTAGGAATTGTTTATATATATTCCTATAAATGGATTTGCAAAATGTAGACCTCGCTAGAGATCTCTACTTTTGGTAAATGATCTTGTCGAAATGATCCACAATTATTTCACAACCTTAGAACTTAGGGGTCGATAGGAATTGTTTATATATATTCCTATAAATGGATTTGCAAAATGTAGACCTCGCTAGAGATCTCTACTTTTGGTAAATGATCTTGTCGAAATGATCCACGATTATTTCACAACCTTAGAACTTAGGGGTCGTTAGGAATTGTTTGTATATATTCCTATAAATGGATTTGCAAAATGTAGACCTCGCTAGAGATCTCTACTTTTGGTAAATGATCTTGTCGAAATGATCCACGATTATTTCACAACCTTAGAACTTAGGGGTCGTTAGGATTTGTTTATATATATTCCTATAAATGGATTTGCAAAGTGTAGACCTCGCTAGAGATCTCTACTTTGGGTAAACCATCTTGTCGAAATGATGCACGATTATTTCACAACCTTAGAACTTAGGGGTCGTTAGGAATTGTTTATATATATTCCTATAAATGGATTTGCAAAATGTAGACCTCGCTAGAGATCTCTACTTTTGGTAAATGATCTTGTCGAAATGATCCACGATTATTTCACAACCTTAGAACTTAGGGATCGTTAAGAATTGTTTATATATATTCCTATAAATGGATTTGCAAAATGTAGACCTCGCTAGAGATCTCTACTTTTGGTAAATGATCTTGTCGAAATGATCCACGATTATTTCACAACCTTAGAACTTAGGGGTCGTTAGGAATTGTTTATATATATTCCTAAAATGGATTTGCAAAATGTAGACCTCGCTAGAGATCTCTACTTTTGGTAAATGATCTTGTCGAAATGATCCACGATTATTTCACAACCTTAGAACTTAGGGGTCGTTAGGAATTGTTTATATATATTCCTATAAATGGATTTGCAAAATGTAGACCTCGCTAGAGATCTCTACTTTTGGTAAATGATCTTGTCGAAATGATCCACGATTATTTCACAACCTTAGGACTTAGGGGTCGTTAGGAATTGTTTATATATTATCCTATAAATGGATTTGCAAAATGTAGACCTCGCTAGAGATCTCTACTTTTGGTAAATGATCTTGTCGAAATGATCCACGATTATTTCACAACCTTAGAACTCAGGGGTCGTTAGGAATTGTTTATATCTATTCCTATAAATGGATTTGCAAAATGTAGACCTCGCTAGAGATCTCTACTTTTGGTAAATGATCTTGTCGAAATGATCCACGATTATTTCACAACCTTAGAACTTAGGGGTCGTTAGGAATTGCTTATAAATATTCCTATAAATGGATTTGCAAAATGTAGACCTCGCTAGAGATCTCTACTTTTGGTAAATGATCTTGTCGAAATGATCCACGATTATTTCACAACCTTAGAACTTAGGGGTCGTTAGGAATTGTTTATATATATTCCTATAAATGGATTTGCAAAATGTAGACCTCGCTAGAGATCTCTACTTTTGGTAAATGATCTTGTCGAAATGATCCACGATTATTTCACAACCTTAGAACTTAGGGGTCGTTAGGAATTGTTTATATATATTCCTATAAATGGATTTGCAAAATGTAGACCTCGCTAGAGATCTCTACTTTTGGTAAATGATCTTGTCGAAATGATCCACGATTATTTCACAACCTTAGAACTTAGGGATCGTTAGGAATTGTTTATATATATTTCTATAAATGGATTTGCAAAATGTAGACATCGCTAGAGATCTCTACATTTAGTAAATGATCTTGTCGAAATAATCCACGATTATTTCACAACCTTAGAACTTAGGGGTCGATAGGAATTGCTTATATATAATCCTATAAATGGATTTGCAAAATGTAGACCTCGCTAGAGATCTCTACTTTTGGTAAATGATCTTGTCGAAATGATCCACGATTATTTCACAACCTTAGAACTTAGGGCTCGTTAGGAATTGTTTATATCTATTCCTATAAATGGATTTGCAAAATGTAGACCTCGCTAGAGATCTCTACTTTTGGTAAATGATCTTGTCGAAATGATCCACGATTATTTCACAACCTTAGAACTTAGGGGTCGTTAGGAATTGCTTATAAATATTCCTATAAATGGATTTGCAAAATGTAGACCTCGCTAGAGATCTCTACTTTTGGTAAATGATCTTGTCGAAATGATCCACGATTATTTCACAACCTTAGAACTTAGGGGTCGTTAGGAATTGTTTATATATATTCCTATAAATGGATTTGCAAAATGTAGACCTCGCTAGAGATCTCTACTTTTGGTAAATGATCTTGTCGAAATGATCCACGATTATTTCACAACCTTAGAACTTAGGGGTCGTTAGGAATTGTTTATATATATTCCTATAAATGGATTTGCAAAATGTAGACCTCGCTAGAGATCTCTACTTTTGGTAAATGATCTTGTCGAAATGATCCACGATTATTTCACAACCTTAGAACTTAGGGATCGTTAGGAATTGTTTATATATATTTCTATAAATGGATTTGCAAAATGTAGACATCGCTAGAGATCTCTACATTTAGTAAATGATCTTGTCGAAATAATCCACGATTATTTCACAACCTTAGAACTTAGGGGTCGATAGGAATTGCTTATATATAATCCTATAAATGGATTTGCAAAATGTAGACCTCGCTAGAGATCTCTACTTTTGGTAAATGATCTTGTCGAAATGATCCACGATTATTTCACAACCTTAGAACTTAGGGCTCGTTAGGAATTGTTTATATATATTCCTATAAATGGATTTGCAAAGTGTAGACCTCGCTAGAGATCTCTACTTTGGGTAAACCATCTTGTCGAAATGATGCACGATTATTTCACAACCTTAGAACTTAGGGGTCGTTAGGAATTGTTTATATATATTCCTATAAATGGATTTGCAAAATGTAGACCTCGCTAGAGATCTCTACTTTTGGTAAATGATCTTGTCGAAATGATCCACGATTATTTCACAACCTTAGAACTTAGGGGTCGTTAGGAATTGTTTATATATATTCCTATAAATGGATTTGCAAAATGTAGACCTCGCTAGAGATCTCTACTTTTGGTAAATGATCTTGTCGAAATGATCCACGATTATTTCACAACCTTAGAACTTAGGGGTCGTTAGGAATTGTTTATATATATTCCTATAAATGGATTTGCAAAATGTAGACCTCGCTAGAGATCTCTACTTTTGGTAAATGATCTTGTCGAAATGATCCACGATTATTTCACAACCTTAGAACTTAGGGATCGTTAGGAATTGTTTATATATATTTCTATAAATGGATTTGCAAAATGTAGACATCGCTAGAGATCTCTACATTTAGTAAATGATCTTGTCGAAATAATCCACGATTATTTCACAACCTTAGAACTTAGGGGTCGATAGGAATTGCTTATATATATTCCTATAAATGGATTTGCAAAATGTAGACCTCGCTAGAGATCTCTACTTTTGGTAAATGATCTTGTCGAAATGATCCACGATTATTTCACAACCTTAGAACTTAGGGCTCGTTAGGAATTGTTTATATATATTCCTATAAATGGATTTGCAAAATGTAGACCTCGCTAGAGATCTCTACTTTTGGTAAATGATCTTGTCGAAATGATCCACGATTATTTCACAACCTTAGAACTTAGGGGTCGTTAGGAATTGTTTATATATATTCCTATAAATGGATTTGCAAAATGTAGACCTCGCTAGAGATCTCTACTTTTGGTAAATGATCTTGTCGAAATGATCCACTATTATTTCACAACCTTAGAACTTAGGGATCGTTAGGAATTGTTTATATATATTCCTATAAATGGATTTGCAAAATGTAGACCTCGCTAGAGTTCTCTACTTTTGGTAAATGATCTTGTCGAAATGATCCACGATTATTTCACAACCTTAGAACTTAGGGATCGTTAGGAATTGTTTATATATATTCCTATAAATGGATTTGCAAAATGTAGACCTCGCTAGAGATCTCTACTTTTGGTAAATGATCTTGTCGAAATGATCCACAATTATTTCACAACCTTAGAACTTAGGGGTCGATAGGAATTGTTTATATATATTCCTATAAATGGATTTGCAAAATGTAGACCTCGCTAGAGATCTCTACTTTTGGTAAATGATCTTGTCGAAATGATCCACGATTATTTCACAACCTTAGAACTTAGGGGTCGTTAGGAATTGTTTGTATATATTCCTATAAATGGATTTGCAAAATGTAGACCTCGCTAGAGATCTCTACTTTTGGTAAATGATCTTGTCGAAATGATCCACGATTATTTCACAACCTTAGAACTTAGGGGTCGTTAGGATTTGTTTATATATATTCCTATAAATGGATTTGCAAAGTGTAGACCTCGCTAGAGATCTCTACTTTGGGTAAACCATCTTGTCGAAATGATGCACGATTATTTCACAACCTTAGAACTTAGGGGTCGTTAGGAATTGTTTATATATATTCCTATAAATGGATTTGCAAAATGTAGACCTCGCTAGAGATCTCTACTTTTGGTAAATGATCTTGTCGAAATGATCCACGATTATTTCACAACCTTAGAACTTAGGGATCGTTAGGAATTGTTTATATATATTCCTATAAATGGATTTGCAAAATGTAGACCTCGCTAGAGATCTCTACTTTTGGTAAATGATCTTGTCGAAATGATCCACGATTATTTCACAACCTTAGAACTTAGGGGTCGTTAGGAATTGTTTATATATATTCCTAAAATGGATTTGCAAAATGTAGACCTCGCTAGAGATCTCTACTTTTGGTAAATGATCTTGTCGAAATGATCCACGATTATTTCACAACCTTAGAACTTAGGGGTCGTTAGGAATTGTTTATATATATTCCTATAAATGGATTTGCAAAATGTAGACCTCGCTAGAGATCTCTACTTTTGGTAAATGATCTTGTCGAAATGATCCACGATTATTTCACAACCTTAGGACTTAGGGGTCGTTAGGAATTGTTTATATATTATCCTATAAATGGATTTGCAAAATGTAGACCTCGCTAGAGATCTCTACTTTTGGTAAATGATCTTGTCGAAATGATCCACGATTATTTCACAACCTTAGAACTCAGGGGTCGTTAGGAATTGTTTATATCTATTCCTATAAATGGATTTGCAAAATGTAGACCTCGCTAGAGATCTCTACTTTTGGTAAATGATCTTGTCGAAATGATCCACGATTATTTCACAACCTTAGAACTTAGGGGTCGTTAGGAATTGCTTATAAATATTCCTATAAATGGATTTGCAAAATGTAGACCTCGCTAGAGATCTCTACTTTTGGTAAATGATCTTGTCGAAATGATCCACGATTATTTCACAACCTTAGAACTTAGGGGTCGTTAGGAATTGTTTATATATATTCCTATAAATGGATTTGCAAAATGTAGACCTCGCTAGAGATCTCTACTTTTGGTAAATGATCTTGTCGAAATGATCCACGATTATTTCACAACCTTAGAACTTAGGGGTCGTTAGGAATTGTTTATATATATTCCTATAAATGGATTTGCAAAATGTAGACCTCGCTAGAGATCTCTACTTTTGGTAAATGATCTTGTCGAAATGATCCACGATTATTTCACAACCTTAGAACTTAGGGATCGTTAGGAATTGTTTATATATATTTCTATAAATGGATTTGCAAAATGTAGACATCGCTAGAGATCTCTACATTTAGTAAATGATCTTTTCGAAATAATCCACGATTATTTCACAACCTTAGAACTTAGGGGTCGATAGGAATTGCTTATATATAATCCTATAAATGGATTTGCAAAATGTAGACCTCGCTAGAGATCTCTACTTTTGGTAAATGATCTTGTCGAAATGATCCACGATTATTTCACAACCTTAGAACTTAGGGCTCGTTAGGAATTGTTTATATCTATTCCTATAAATGGATTTGCAAAATGTAGACCTCGCTAGAGATCTCTACTTTTGGTAAATGATCTTGTCGAAATGATCCACGATTATTTCACAACCTTAGAACTTAGGGGTCGTTAGGAATTGCTTATAAATATTCCTATAAATGGATTTGCAAAATGTAGACCTCGCTAGAGATCTCTACTTTTGGTAAATGATCTTGTCGAAATGATCCACGATTATTTCACAACCTTAGAACTTAGGGGTCGTTAGGAATTGTTTATATATATTCCTATAAATGGATTTGCAAAATGTAGACCTCGCTAGAGATCTCTACTTTTGGTAAATGATCTTGTCGAAATGATCCACGATTATTTCACAACCTTAGAACTTAGGGGTCGTTAGGAATTGTTTATATATATTCCTATAAATGGATTTGCAAAATGTAGACCTCGCTAGAGATCTCTACTTTTGGTAAATGATCTTGTCGAAATGATCCACGATTATTTCACAACCTTAGAACTTAGGGATCGTTAGGAATTGTTTATATATATTTCTATAAATGGATTTGCAAAATGTAGACATCGCTAGAGATCTCTACATTTAGTAAATGATCTTGTCGAAATAATCCACGATTATTTCACAACCTTAGAACTTAGGGGTCGATAGGAATTGCTTATATATAATCCTATAAATGGATTTGCAAAATGTAGACCTCGCTAGAGATCTCTACTTTTGGTAAATGATCTTGTCGAAATGATCCACGATTATTTCACAACCTTAGAACTTAGGGGTCGTTAGGAATTGTTTATATATATTCCTATAAATGGATTTGCAAAATGTAGACCTCGCTAGAGATCTCTACTTTTGGTAAATGATCTTGTCGAAATGATCCACGATTATTTCACAACCTTAGAACTTAGGGGTCGTTAGGAATTGTTTATATATATTCCTATAAATGGATTTGCAAAATGTAGACCTCGCTAGAGATCTCTACTTTTGGTAAATGATCTTGTCGAAATGATCCACTATTATTTCACAACCTTAGAACTTAGGGATCGTTAGGAATTGTTTATATATATTCCTATAAATGGATTTGCAAAATGTAGACCTCGCTAGAGTTCTCTACTTTTGGTAAATGATCTTGTCGAAATGATCCACGATTATTTCACAACCTTAGAACTTAGGGATCGTTAGGAATTGTTTATATATATTCCTATAAATGGATTTGCAAAATGTAGACCTCGCTAGAGATCTCTACTTTTGGTAAATGATCTTGTCGAAATGATCCACAATTATTTCACAACCTTAGAACTTAGGGGTCGATAGGAATTGTTTATATATATTCCTATAAATGGATTTGCAAAATGTAGACCTCGCTAGAGATCTCTACTTTTGGTAAATGATCTTGTCGAAATGATCCACGATTATTTCACAACCTTAGAACTTAGGGGTCGTTAGGAATTGTTTGTATATATTCCTATAAATGGATTTGCAAAATGTAGACCTCGCTAGAGATCTCTACTTTTGGTAAATGATCTTGTCGAAATGATCCACGATTATTTCACAACCTTAGAACTTAGGGGTCGTTAGGATTTGTTTATATATATTCCTATAAATGGATTTGCAAAGTGTAGACCTCGCTAGAGATCTCTACTTTGGGTAAACCATCTTGTCGAAATGATGCACGATTATTTCACAACCTTAGAACTTAGGGGTCGTTAGGAATTGTTTATATATATTCCTATAAATGGATTTGCAAAATGTAGACCTCGCTAGAGATCTCTACTTTTGGTAAATGATCTTGTCGAAATGATCCACGATTATTTCACAACCTTAGAACTTAGGGATCGTTAGGAATTGTTTATATATATTCCTATAAATGGATTTGCAAAATGTAGACCTCGCTAGAGATCTCTACTTTTGGTAAATGATCTTGTCGAAATGATCCACGATTATTTCACAACCTTAGAACTTAGGGGTCGTTAGGAATTGTTTATATATATTCCTAAAATGGATTTGCAAAATGTAGACCTCGCTAGAGATCTCTACTTTTGGTAAATGATCTTGTCGAAATGATCCACGATTATTTCACAACCTTAGAACTTAGGGGTCGTTAGGAATTGTTTATATATATTCCTATAAATGGATTTGCAAAATGTAGACCTCGCTAGAGATCTCTACTTTTGGTAAATGATCTTGTCGAAATGATCCACGATTATTTCACAACCTTAGGACTTAGGGGTCGTTAGGAATTGTTTATATATTATCCTATAAATGGATTTGCAAAATGTAGACCTCGCTAGAGATCTCTACTTTTGGTAAATGATCTTGTCGAAATGATCCACGATTATTTCACAACCTTAGAACTCAGGGGTCGTTAGGAATTGTTTATATCTATTCCTATAAATGGATTTGCAAAATGTAGACCTCGCTAGAGATCTCTACTTTTGGTAAATGATCTTGTCGAAATGATCCACGATTATTTCACAACCTTAGAACTTAGGGGTCGTTAGGAATTGCTTATAAATATTCCTATAAATGGATTTGCAAAATGTAGACCTCGCTAGAGATCTCTACTTTTGGTAAATGATCTTGTCGAAATGATCCACGATTATTTCACAACCTTAGAACTTAGGGGTCGTTAGGAATTGTTTATATATATTCCTATAAATGGATTTGCAAAATGTAGACCTCGCTAGAGATCTCTACTTTTGGTAAATGATCTTGTCGAAATGATCCACGATTATTTCACAACCTTAGAACTTAGGGGTCGTTAGGAATTGTTTATATATATTCCTATAAATGGATTTGCAAAATGTAGACCTCGCTAGAGATCTCTACTTTTGGTAAATGATCTTGTCGAAATGATCCACGATTATTTCACAACCTTAGAACTTAGGGATCGTTAGGAATTGTTTATATATATTTCTATAAATGGATTTGCAAAATGTAGACATCGCTAGAGATCTCTACATTTAGTAAATGATCTTGTCGAAATAATCCACGATTATTTCACAACCTTAGAACTTAGGGGTCGATAGGAATTGCTTATATATAATCCTATAAATGGATTTGCAAAATGTAGACCTCGCTAGAGATCTCTACTTTTGGTAAATGATCTTGTCGAAATGATCCACGATTATTTCACAACCTTAGAACTTAGGGCTCGTTAGGAATTGTTTATATCTATTCCTATAAATGGATTTGCAAAATGTAGACCTCGCTAGAGATCTCTACTTTTGGTAAATGATCTTGTCGAAATGATCCACGATTATTTCACAACCTTAGAACTTAGGGGTCGTTAGGAATTGCTTATAAATATTCCTATAAATGGATTTGCAAAATGTAGACCTCGCTAGAGATCTCTACTTTTGGTAAATGATCTTGTCGAAATGATCCACGATTATTTCACAACCTTAGAACTTAGGGGTCGTTAGGAATTGTTTATATATATTCCTATAAATGGATTTGCAAAATGTAGACCTCGCTAGAGATCTCTACTTTTGGTAAATGATCTTGTCGAAATGATCCACGATTATTTCACAACCTTAGAACTTAGGGGTCGTTAGGAATTGTTTATATATATTCCTATAAATGGATTTGCAAAATGTAGACCTCGCTAGAGATCTCTACTTTTGGTAAATGATCTTGTCGAAATGATCCACGATTATTTCACAACCTTAGAACTTAGGGATCGTTAGGAATTGTTTATATATATTTCTATAAATGGATTTGCAAAATGTAGACATCGCTAGAGATCTCTACATTTAGTAAATGATCTTGTCGAAATAATCCACGATTATTTCACAACCTTAGAACTTAGGGGTCGATAGGAATTGCTTATATATAATCCTATAAATGGATTTGCAAAATGTAGACCTCGCTAGAGATCTCTACTTTTGGTAAATGATCTTGTCGAAATGATCCACGATTATTTCACAACCTTAGAACTTAGGGCTCGTTAGGAATTGTTTATATATATTCCTATAAATGGATTTGCAAAGTGTAGACCTCGCTAGAGATCTCTACTTTGGGTAAACCATCTTGTCGAAATGATGCACGATTATTTCACAACCTTAGAACTTAGGGGTCGTTAGGAATTGTTTATATATATTCCTATAAATGGATTTGCAAAATGTAGACCTCGCTAGAGATCTCTACTTTTGGTAAATGATCTTGTCGAAATGATCCACGATTATTTCACAACCTTAGAACTTAGGGGTCGTTAGGAATTGTTTATATATATTCCTATAAATGGATTTGCAAAATGTAGACCTCGCTAGAGATCTCTACTTTTGGTAAATGATCTTGTCGAAATGATCCACGATTATTTCACAACCTTAGAACTTAGGGGTCGTTAGGAATTGTTTATATATATTCCTATAAATGGATTTGCAAAATGTAGACCTCGCTAGAGATCTCTACTTTTGGTAAATGATCTTGTCGAAATGATCCACGATTATTTCACAACCTTAGAACTTAGGGATCGTTAGGAATTGTTTATATATATTTCTATAAATGGATTTGCAAAATGTAGACATCGCTAGAGATCTCTACATTTAGTAAATGATCTTGTCGAAATAATCCACGATTATTTCACAACCTTAGAACTTAGGGGTCGATAGGAATTGCTTATATATATTCCTATAAATGGATTTGCAAAATGTAGACCTCGCTAGAGATCTCTACTTTTGGTAAATGATCTTGTCGAAATGATCCACGATTATTTCACAACCTTAGAACTTAGGGCTCGTTAGGAATTGTTTATATATATTCCTATAAATGGATTTGCAAAAAGTAGACCTCGCTAGAGATCTCTACTTTTGGTAAATGATCTTGTCGAAATGATCCACGATTATTTCACAACCTTAGAACTTAGGGGTCGTTAGGAATTGTTTATATATATTCCTATAAATGGATTTGCAAAATGTAGACCTCGCTAGAGATCTCTACTTTTGGTAAATGATCTTGTCGAAATGATCCACTATTATTTCACAACCTTAGAACTTAGGGATCGTTAGGAATTGTTTATATATATTCCTATAAATGGATTTGCAAAATGTAGACCTCGCTAGAGTTCTCTACTTTTGGTAAATGATCTTGTCGAAATGATCCACGATTATTTCACAACCTTAGAACTTAGGGATCGTTAGGAATTGTTTATATATATTCCTATAAATGGATTTGCAAAATGTAGACCTCGCTAGAGATCTCTACTTTTGGTAAATGATCTTGTCGAAATGATCCACAATTATTTCACAACCTTAGAACTTAGGGGTCGATAGGAATTGTTTATATATATTCCTATAAATGGATTTGCAAAATGTAGACCTCGCTAGAGATCTCTACTTTTGGTAAATGATCTTGTCGAAATGATCCACGATTATTTCACAACCTTAGAACTTAGGGGTCGTTAGGAATTGTTTGTATATATTCCTATAAATGGATTTGCAAAATGTAGACCTCGCTAGAGATCTCTACTTTTGGTAAATGATCTTGTCGAAATGATCCACGATTATTTCACAACCTTAGAACTTAGGGGTCGTTAGGATTTGTTTATATATATTCCTATAAATGGATTTGCAAAGTGTAGACCTCGCTAGAGATCTCTACTTTGGGTAAACCATCTTGTCGAAATGATGCACGATTATTTCACAACCTTAGAACTTAGGGGTCGTTAGGAATTGTTTATATATATTCCTATAAATGGATTTGCAAAATGTAGACCTCGCTAGAGATCTCTACTTTTGGTAAATGATCTTGTCGAAATGATCCACGATTATTTCACAACCTTAGAACTTAGGGGTCGTTAGGAATTGTTTATATATATTCCTAAAATGGATTTGCAAAATGTAGACCTCGCTAGAGATCTCTACTTTTGGTAAATGATCTTGTCGAAATGATCCACGATTATTTCACAACCTTAGAACTTAGGGGTCGTTAGGAATTGTTTATATATATTCCTATAAATGGATTTGCAAAATGTAGACCTCGCTAGAGATCTCTACTTTTGGTAAATGATCTTGTCGAAATGATCCACGATTATTTCACAACCTTAGGACTTAGGGGTCGTTAGGAATTGTTTATATATTATCCTATAAATGGATTTGCAAAATGTAGACCTCGCTAGAGATCTCTACTTTTGGTAAATGATCTTGTCGAAATGATCCACGATTATTTCACAACCTTAGAACTCAGGGGTCGTTAGGAATTGTTTATATCTATTCCTATAAATGGATTTGCAAAATGTAGACCTCGCTAGAGATCTCTACTTTTGGTAAATGATCTTGTCGAAATGATCCACGATTATTTCACAACCTTAGAACTTAGGGGTCGTTAGGAATTGCTTATAAATATTCCTATAAATGGATTTGCAAAATGTAGACCTCGCTAGAGATCTCTACTTTTGGTAAATGATCTTGTCGAAATGATCCACGATTATTTCACAACCTTAGAACTTAGGGGTCGTTAGGAATTGTTTATATATATTCCTATAAATGGATTTGCAAAATGTAGACCTCGCTAGAGATCTCTACTTTTGGTAAATGATCTTGTCGAAATGATCCACGATTATTTCACAACCTTAGAACTTAGGGGTCGTTAGGAATTGTTTATATATATTCCTATAAATGGATTTGCAAAATGTAGACCTCGCTAGAGATCTCTACTTTTGGTAAATGATCTTGTCGAAATGATCCACGATTATTTCACAACCTTAGAACTTAGGGATCGTTAGGAATTGTTTATATATATTTCTATAAATGGATTTGCAAAATGTAGACATCGCTAGAGATCTCTACATTTAGTAAATGATCTTGTCGAAATAATCCACGATTATTTCACAACCTTAGAACTTAGGGGTCGATAGGAATTGCTTATATATAATCCTATAAATGGATTTGCAAAATGTAGACCTCGCTAGAGATCTCTACTTTTGGTAAATGATCTTGTCGAAATGATCCACGATTATTTCACAACCTTAGAACTTAGGGCTCGTTAGGAATTGTTTATATCTATTCCTATAAATGGATTTGCAAAATGTAGACCTCGCTAGAGATCTCTACTTTTGGTAAATGATCTTGTCGAAATGATCCACGATTATTTCACAACCTTAGAACTTAGGGGTCGTTAGGAATTGCTTATAAATATTCCTATAAATGGATTTGCAAAATGTAGACCTCGCTAGAGATCTCTACTTTTGGTAAATGATCTTGTCGAAATGATCCACGATTATTTCACAACCTTAGAACTTAGGGGTCGTTAGGAATTGTTTATATATATTCCTATAAATGGATTTGCAAAATGTAGACCTCGCTAGAGATCTCTACTTTTGGTAAATGATCTTGTCGAAATGATCCACGATTATTTCACAACCTTAGAACTTAGGGGTCGTTAGGAATTGTTTATATATATTCCTATAAATGGATTTGCAAAATGTAGACCTCGCTAGAGATCTCTACTTTTGGTAAATGATCTTGTCGAAATGATCCACGATTATTTCACAACCTTAGAACTTAGGGATCGTTAGGAATTGTTTATATATATTTCTATAAATGGATTTGCAAAATGTAGACATCGCTAGAGATCTCTACATTTAGTAAATGATCTTGTCGAAATAATCCACGATTATTTCACAACCTTAGAACTTAGGGGTCGATAGGAATTGCTTATATATAATCCTATAAATGGATTTGCAAAATGTAGACCTCGCTAGAGATCTCTACTTTTGGTAAATGATCTTGTCGAAATGATCCACGATTATTTCACAACCTTAGAACTTAGGGCTCGTTAGGAATTGTTTATATATATTCCTATAAATGGATTTGCAAAGTGTAGACCTCGCTAGAGATCTCTACTTTGGGTAAACCATCTTGTCGAAATGATGCACGATTATTTCACAACCTTAGAACTTAGGGGTCGTTAGGAATTGTTTATATATATTCCTATAAATGGATTTGCAAAATGTAGACCTCGCTAGAGATCTCTACTTTTGTTAAATGATCTTGTCGAAATGATCCACGATTATTTCACAACCTTAGAACTTAGGGGTCGTTAGGAATTGTTTATATATATTCCTATAAATGGATTTGCAAAATGTAGACCTCGCTAGAGATCTCTACTTTTGGTAAATGATCTTGTCGAAATGATCCACGATTATTTCACAACCTTAGAACTTAGGGGTCGTTAGGAATTGTTTATATATATTCCTATAAATGGATTTGCAAAATGTAGACCTCGCTAGAGATCTCTACTTTTGGTAATTGATCTTGTCGAAATGATCCACGATTATTTCACAACCTTAGAACTTAGGGATCGTTAGGAATTGTTTATATATATTTCTATAAATGGATTTGCAAAATGTAGACATCGCTAGAGATCTCTACATTTAGTAAATGATCTTGTCGAAATAATCCACGATTATTTCACAACCTTAGAACTTAGGGGTCGATAGGAATTGCTTATATATATTCCTATAAATGGATTTGCAAAATGTAGACCTCGCTAGAGATCTCTACTTTTGGTAAATGATCTTGTCGAAATGATCCACGATTATTTCACAACCTTAGAACTTAGGGCTCGTTAGGAATTGTTTATATATATTCCTATAAATGGATTTGCAAAATGTAGACCTCGCTAGAGATCTCTACTTTTGGTAAATGATCTTGTCGAAATGATCCACGATTATTTCACAACCTTAGAACTTAGGGGTCGTTAGGAATTGTTTGTATATATTCCTATAAATGGATTTGCAAAATGTAGACCTCGCTAGAGATCTCTACTTTTGGTAAATGATCTTGTCGAAATGATCCACGATTATTTCACAACCTTAGAACTTAGGGGTCGTTAGGATTTGTTTATATATATTCCTATAAATGGATTTGCAAAGTGTAGACCTCGCTAGAGATCTCTACTTTGGGTAAACCATCTTGTCGAAATGATGCACGATTATTTCACAACCTTAGAACTTAGGGGTCGTTAGGAATTGTTTATATATATTCCTATAAATGGATTTGCAAAATGTAGACCTCGCTAGAGATCTCTACTTTTGGTAAATGATCTTGTCGAAATGATCCACGATTATTTCACAACCTTAGAACTTAGGGATCGTTAGGAATTGTTTATATATATTCCTATAAATGGATTTGCAAAATGTAGACCTCGCTAGAGATCTCTACTTTTGGTAAATGATCTTGTCGAAATGATCCACGATTATTTCACAACCTTAGAACTTAGGGGTCGTTAGGAATTGTTTATATATATTCCTAAAATGGATTTGCAAAATGTAGACCTCGCTAGAGATCTCTACTTTTGGTAAATGATCTTGTCGAAATGATCCACGATTATTTCACAACCTTAGAACTTAGGGGTCGTTAGGAATTGTTTATATATATTCCTATAAATGGATTTGCAAAATGTAGACCTCGCTAGAGATCTCTACTTTTGGTAAATGATCTTGTCGAAATGATCCACGATTATTTCACAACCTTAGGACTTAGGGGTCGTTAGGAATTGTTTATATATTATCCTATAAATTTATTTGCAAAATGTAGACCTCGCTAGAGATCTCTACTTTTGGTAAATGATCTTGTCGAAATGATCCACGATTATTTCACAACCTTAGAACTCAGGGGTCGTTAGGAATTGTTTATATCTATTCCTATAAATGGATTTGCAAAATGTAGACCTCGCTAGAGATCTCTACTTTTGGTAAATGATCTTGTCGAAATGATCCACGATTATTTCACAACCTTAGAACTTAGGGGTCGTTAGGAATTGCTTATATATATTCCTATAAATGGATTTGCAAAATGTAGACCTCGCTAGAGATCTCTACTTTTGGTAAATGATCTTGTCGAAATGATCCACGATTATTTCACAACCTTAGAACTTAGGGATCGTTAGGATTTGTTTATATATATTCCTATAAATGGATTTGCAAAATGTAGACCTCGCTAGAGATCTCTACTTTTGGTAAATGATCTTGTCGAAATGATCCACGATTATTTCACAACCTTGGAACTTAGGGGTCGTTAGGAATAGTTTATATATATTCCTATAAATGGATTTGCAAAATGTAGACCTCGCTAGAGATCTCTACTTTTGGTAAATGATCTTGTCGAAATGATCCACGATTATTTCACAACCTTAGAACTTAGGGGTCGTTAGGAATTGTTTATATATATTCCTATAAATGGATTTGCAAAATGTAGACCTCGCTAGAGATCTCTACTTTTGGTAAATGATCTTGTCGAAATGATCCACGATTATTTCACAACCTTAGAACTTAGGGATCGTTAGGAATTGTTTATATATATTTCTATAAATGGATTTGCAAAATGTAGACATCGCTAGAGATCTCTACATTTAGTAAATGATCTTGTCGAAATAATCCACGATTATTTCACAACCTTAGAACTTAGGGGTCGATAGGAATTGCTTATATATATTCCTATAAATGGATTTGCAAAATGTAGACCTCGCTAGAGATCTCTACTTTTGGTAAATGATCTTGTCGAAATGATCCACGATTATTTCACAACCTTAGAACTTAGGGCTCGTTAGGAATTGTTTATATATATTCCTATAAATGGATTTGCAAAGTGTAGACCTCGCTAGAGATCTCTACTTTGGGTAAACCATCTTGTCGAAATGATGCACGATTATTTCACAACCTTAGAACTTAGGGGTCGTTAGGAATTGTTTATATATATTCCTATAAATGGATTTGCAAAATGTAGACCTCGCTAGAGATCTCTACTTTTGGTAAATGATCTTGTCGAAATGATCCACGATTATTTCACAACCTTAGAACTTAGGGATCGTTAGGAATTGTTTATATATATATATATATATATATATATATATATATGTATATTCCTATAAATGGATATGTAAAGTGTAGACCTCGCTAGATATCTCTACTTTTGGTAAATGATCTTGTCGAAATGATCCACGATTATTTCACAACCTTAGAACTTAGGGGTCGTTAGGAATTGTTTATATATATTCCTATAAATGGATTAGCAAAATGTAGACCTCGCTAGAGATCTCTACTTTTGGTAAATGATCTTGTCGAAATGATCCACGATTATTTCACAACCTTAGAAATTAGGGATCGTTAGAAATTGTTTATATATATATATATATATATATATATATATATATATATATATATATATATATATATATATATATATATATATTCCTATAAATGGATATGTAAAGTGTAGACCTCGCTAGAGATCTCTACTTTTGGTAAATGATCTTGTCGAAATGATCCACGATTATTTCACAACCTTAGAACTTGGGGGTCGTTAGGAATTGTTTATATATATTCCTATAAATTGATTTGCAAAATGTAGACCTCGCTAGAGATCTCTACTTTTGGTAAATGATCTTGTCGAAATGATCCACGATTATTTCACAACCTTAGAACTTAGGGATCGTTAGGAATTGTTTTTAGATATTCCTATAAATGGATTTGCAAAATGTAGACCTCGCTAGAGATCTCTACTTTTGGTAAATGATCTTGTCGAAATGATCCACGATTATTTCACAACCTTAGAACTTAGGGATCGTTAGAAATTGTTTATATATATATATATATATATATATATATATATATATATATTCCTATAAATGGATTTGCAAAATGTAGACCTCGCTAGAGATCTCTACTTTTGGTAAATGATCTTGTCGAAATGATCCACGATTATTTCACAACCTTAGAACTTAGGGATCGTTAGGAATTGTTTATATATATATATATATATATATATATATATATATATATATATATATATATATTCCTATAAATGGATATGTGAAGTGTAGACCTCGCTAGAGATCTCTACTTTTGGTAAATGATCTTGTCGAAATGATCCACGATTATTTCACAACCTTAGAGCTTAGGGGTCGTTAGGAATTGTTTATATATATTCTTATAAATGGATTTGCAAAATGTAGACCTCGCTAGAGATCTCTACTTTTGGTAAATGAACTTGTCGAAATGATCCACGATTATTTTACAACCTTAGAACTTAGGGATCGTTAGGAATTGTTTATATATATATATATATATATATATATATATATATATATATATATATATATATTCCTATAAATGGATATGTAAAGTGTAGACCTAGCTAGAGATCTCTACTTTAGGTAAACGACCTTGGCGGAAGTGATAGGTCACTGTATGACGAAGTAATTGTTACTCACGTTGTCTCTTCATCTGCTAAGAATTCCTCACTTTTTAAATCCCTATTACCATAGACCTCCGGAAAGTCTGACCTGTTCGTGAAGTACGTGTCAATCCTTACTTTTGCTTTCTCCAATGAGTTTTTGCAGCCAATGATGAAGGACGCTATGTGCGTGTCACCTGTACAGATACAGAATGCAGCTTTAGAAATATTAGTACAAGTTGCTCCGAGGACGTGTGTGAATGTTTAGGTTTTTCCAAATAAGTACATTGATAAATTGTATTGAATGTAGTTGTACTGGTAAATTTGTATCCTTCTACATTTTGCGAAATTTCTTTAAAGCACGGAAAAGAAAAGAATTGAATTTATATCTGACTTGTAAATAAATCAAGTTAGGTGTATTTGTGAAACTTCCATGTTCATGTAAAGTGTAAATGTATGAATATAAGAATAAATAAGTGCAATTATCTTGGTAGATGCCTCAGTTTAATGCGTCTCTGACCAACAAAATAACAACAGACGAAGGTGAGGAGAAGAGAGGAAAGAATGATACTACCTAAAACTCAGAAATATTAGCAATGTAAACCTAGCTGTGCATTTTTAGTGTAAGCCACACTTGCACACGATAATGAATAATTTACTGTGCTTTGAGGCTCAATCATAGAGAAATAAAGACACAGATGAAGGTGGGGAGAGACTGATACTGACCTAAAACGTTCTGCGGTAAGTGCGGTTGTAGCTTCAACCAACCCTTCAACGTCTCGACGTCCCTCTCCAGTTGCTCTTGTGTGGTGTGGATGTCGTCCAAGATACGTTTCGACAGCTTCTCGTCGGGCGGTATCACCGCCTTCAGTGCCATGTTCTGGAACACATCGAATGTAACAGTGGTTATTATAACGTTTGCAGGTGATTTTGAGGTTCTTTAATCACAATATTAGGTTTTCGTTAATACCAGTTGTTGAGAGTCCGATACAACCTATCGAGGATGTTTTTGGGAATGTACGAATTGAAACGATTTATATTCGTACAAGGTTAAATTCATAATATTTTCAGTTTTCTATTTTTAATTTTACTTTTCTTATTTGAAAAAGAAGAAAGGCTGACCATGGTAGGTTGAAAACAGTTTTTGCTTTGTCTGATTTTAATATTAACTCTCCGTTGCTATACTTCGCACACTGCATCGTGTCACGTACAATAAAAATATTGCTAAAAAGCTCAATACCACAACCATAACAATTAGAAGTTACCTAAAATTAAACCCTAATGCAGTTTTGACATGCTAAATTGGTTGTAATTCAGCATGTTGCGTAAATATTTTTAAAATTTTAGCTAATGTAAAATCGGCTTAATATAAAATAAAATTTTTGTTACTAGATATTTTATAAGACAGTGCTTGGGAAAATATTATGATAAGTACCTAAGCAAAGAAAGGCTCGGTTTTTAATGTTAAATGTTTGGCGTTCTGTTACTTAGCGTGAGAAACCTTGTGCTTTTAGTCCGTTTGTCTTTCCTCAGCTATGGTAGAGCAGAAATCGGCATTGGGTGCAATCGTTAATTTTCCTTGTGTTAGCGCCTTGATTAAAACTTTTAGGAAACTAATTTAAAAATTTATTAAAGTGGAAATTTTGTGGGTAAATTTTAATAAGTAGTTTTGTTTTGTTTTCTCTATATTTTTTCAGAATATAAATATGTTAATAGAGTAAAGCCGTGTAATGTTTTAAATGTCTAAACAAAGGAAGTAAGTTTGCCGAGGTATGTTCAAAATTTAATCTTGATATGTTTTGATAGAATCAAATCAGTAAATATACAAAAAAAAAGTATGCATTTGACCTAACGTTGTCTCACCATTTGTAAAAGTTGTGAACCTTTTGTATTTCAATTATTACTGTTAGACTTACAATAAGTAAGTTTAAAAGTGTAATTTAAAAAAATATTTTCAAAATTAAATCTTTTTTTCGTAGTACAAACGAGAACTTTAATGCAACCTACCATTTTTCAGAACGATTTGAATAAACAGTGAGTCTGCCTAAGTCAAATCGTTAGATACAATTGGTGAGGTAAAAAATTGACCCGGTATTTTTAAAGTGTAAATAATAATTAATATGTGAATCTAGTTGCTTTAAACCTACTATAGAACACACATTCTAAAAACCGGGGGTGGGGGTTACACATATATACTTGGTTCATCAATAACTAAATACGTACGGGCTACTGATATTTGTTGCCTGTTAGTGTATTAGCGGCGGTGCTATTAGTAGAGTCTCGAAAATGCGATTCCTGATTTCCCGAGGTTCCGTTAAATTCCAGCCAACTTCTATTTCACACTATTTTATCTATTTGAAAAAGATTAAAATTATTAACTGTTAGAGAATGGACCGTCGCGTTAAGATGAAGATAAATTGTGGTCCGATGATACCCGTGCTTTATTTCTATCCGCAAATGTCACGAGCCTAATCCAGCCGATGGATCACGGTGTTCTGGAATGTATAAAAAAAATACAGACGTTACCTTTTACAATCTCTCTTGAAAGCGACTGAAAGGGAAGAAAGCATTGTAGGTTTTCTAAAAAGAATATACTTAAGGAAGTTGTGTAATGTAGGCCTATAGCCGAATTATGAAACGAAATAAAAGAAGAAACATCAAGTATGTCGTGGAAAAAGTCCTAAGTCATAATTGACTGTGTCATTGATCCACAAGAAAAAACAGATTCAACATTTCTTATTAAGTACTAAGTAACTTCCAGGTCGTGAAAATGTCGATGATACGGACGTACGTCAATGGGTGAGCAAGGACGACCGTAAGTAAGTAACAGTAACACATGTTACGACTGTTGAAATGGTACAAGAAACTGCTGCAGGTAGTGATGAAGAGAGTAAAGATGGAGGTTCGACGGAGACAGTACAAGAGAGGAAAATAGTCACAGTGAAGGAACTCTTGGAAACTTCCCTACGCTATATTGAATATCAGACACCACGCCAATAGATTTATAACTGTTTCCAAAAAATACAGTAACAGTGATGAACAATCTGTTCCAAAGTAATATTAATTTATGTAAGATCAAAACACTTTTATAAACGTATTTCGTTAATAATTAATTATAGTATTATGGTTCAATAGAACGCCTATTTTTTCTAATGTACAGAAACGTATTTCCGTATCTGAGTTTTCGTTAATCCGAGGGGGTGTCTGTCCCATCTACCTCGAATTGTCGGAGCTCTACTGTACTTTACATTCTTATATTTTCATACATTTATGCAACACTATCAAAATTAAATCTATGGCTAATATCTGTTGTATATAATAATTATATGCTAACCTTTAGTTATCTGTTCAGGTGTAATGTAATATTTATATATGTATTGTAGAAATATCTATTTACAATTCTACTGCTTTTATATTACTTTTCTACTATAAAAATAAATATTTGCCAAGCAAAAAAAGGTTTAATCTTAGATAACTTGCAAATCAGTTATTTTTGTAGCATAGGGTTTTTTCAATATTTTTAGTTTAATGCTCTTGATATTGTACAGTATGTAGGCTACACAACACGCAGTATCTGACTTTTATGGAAACTGGAAACCGTGTTTAAAAACAGAATTTATTCCAGTGTAATATATATATTACACTTAAATGTGTTACTTTCCACTTTTCCACACTATGTTGTTTAAAAGTTTTTTTGGGGGAACATTTAAAATTTACAGTTATACCAAAACCTGTAGTCGTTCTTGCAATTTTTTCAGAGAAATCAAAATGCTAAAATAAAAGTCTGTTCTGAACAACATATAACTTGAGTTACCAAATTGCCAAACCATGAAAAACGTAATTAATATTTCAAAATATTAAAATCTCAATATTTAAGCAACTGAAAAACACTTCAAATTATTATCTTATACAGAAAATAAGTGAGCATCAATTTTTATTCATCGGTGTTTTTAATTTTTGTAATTCTATTTTTTATATAACCATGACTCGTTTAGCCCACCTAACTTTAACGTTATACGATCAAGAAAATCTATTTTTGTATTTAAGTAATAATAACCTTTATTGCTAAACGATTAAAATCTATTTTTGTATTTAAGTAATAATAACTTTTATTGTTAAACAATTAAAATCTATTTTTGTATTTAAGTAATAATAATTTTTATTGCTAAACAATTAAAATCTATTTTTGTATTTAAGTAATAATAATTTTTATTGCTAAACAATTAAAATCTATTTTTGTATTTAAGTAATAATAACTTTTATTGCCAAACGATTAAAATCTATTTTTGTATTTAAGTAATAATAACTTTTATTGCTAAACAATTATAAAATTTATTATTATATTTAAGTAATAACTTTTATTGCCAAACGATTAAAAACTATTTTTGTATTTAAGTAATAATAACTTTTATTGCTAAACAATTAAAATCTATTTTTGTATTTAAGTAATAATAGTTTTTATTGCTAAACAATTACAATCTATTTTTGTATTTTAGTAATAATAACTTTTATTGCCAAACGATTTGTAACAGAAATAAAATGATTTTGAAGTAACTGCGAATGTAATATTCTACAACATAATCGTCATTCGCGCCCCCCCCCACAAATAATTGTGTAAGTAGTCAAACAGCTATAATAATAATGACAACACTGTTGTCTCAAGGTCATTCGTGTTTCAGTTTTTAATATAGTCGAGTTTAGACCGTTAGTAAAACTAGGCTTCTTTCACTGCTTGCAAATTTCAAAGAACAATAGCTTTCCCATGGTTTAAATATTCTCGGGGGCCATCAAACTCCCTCCTTCTCTGATTGACTGACTTTACATGCAGAAAGGGGGCGTGTTAATTATTACATCTTCTAAATAATATCATTCATAACGTCATTTATAGGTTTCTTTCACTCGCAAATTCGATAACGACATACCTTATTTGGGTTTTAAAGAACATTTTAATGGTTAAAAACAATTTACCAAATAATTTGTGTAACTTGAATTATTTTATAAAATTAATTTTTTATTCTGCAATAAAACAATTTAATATTCTAACTTGAGAAATGTTCTGCTTTTTTATTTATGTTTATCACTCTCTTCCAATGATTTAAAATGTAGGCTACTTACTAAAAAATTAATTTAAAAATTAAAATTAAAGTATTTTATTTTGTTTAAATTTTCCAAGAACAATATTTAGTAGATACTAGATAACAAACCTTTGTGAATGATTTATTTTAGTAGTTTTCAAGTTAACTATACGATAAGTACTTGTTTAATGCAAGGGTGAGACAATGCCCAATTGGCATAACGCTGTAAAGACATGACACGAGATTACTCCAGGGATGAAGCAATGCATTTAATACTTGAAAGCACCATTGACTCTTTTTATTTTTCTTACGGAATTATAACGGCGAGAGACATTTCTTTATGGCCCCGACAGAGAGTGGTTCTATGTCTGGGACATGTCTTCTGTCAATAATAGCAGAAACGAGTTGACGTAACACATAAGGCTACGTCGTGTCAGGTTATGAAATCAGCTGATTTTTACAATACTCAAAACTATGCTGTTAAAGGTTAGTCTATGTTTATACAAATGCAGTTTTGCGTATTAAGTGCAAATTCTACCCTAGCAGTTCGAAAATACTTCATTAGTAGATTATTCAGTTTAAGTATATTTCAACATCTTAACATGGACTCTAATAAAAAATCTATTAACATATTGTTAGAACGATAAACAATGATTTGTTTCATTTACTTTGATAGAAAATGTATGAAGTGAATAAACAGTAACTATACAAAAATATTTTATTTTATAGGTTTTTTCATTTTTCAATTCTTTTAATTATTGTACCATTCTTTATTTATCATTGTTTAAGAAATAATTCCTTTTGTAGTTTCGCTAAAAATTATTATTATCTTAGTTAATATATTATTTCAATGTACTTAAGTTCTAAGAAAAAAACTACATTGAGTAATAAAAACACTAAAGCAAAAAAATCCATTTAAATAGCAAATATTATTATATAATCGTAAAGAACCCATTCTTTTATATGTCGACGTATTACTGTAAAATTATGTAAAAGGTTTGTCAAACTTAATTTACGACACTACTATCGATAAACAGGCATTGAATATGGCTAGAAACATTAATGGGTATAAAAACTTGTGTAAATTAATTGGAACTGAAAAATCTCTGATTCAGTTCTATATAATTTGTATGAAATGAATCGGCATCATCGTCTGTTCAATTTAAACAAATGCGTTTAATTCTCATAGCTCTGTATTCTTTCAGTAAATGATTTACAAAGTAAAAGTAAAGTGCAAGCCTAGTACAGCCGTATGACAACTTACCTGATTGACTGGTCGGTTTAGCTCACTACTGCTTTCTGCTTCTAGACGGCTTTTGTTTACAACTCTTTCTTAAGGTTATATAATTAATGATAATCTGCAATTTCCTTATTATATTTGCATTTAATCAATAATTATATCCTATTTGTTTCTGGGCACATTTTCTCAAGGTTGTTAAAGAAAAAAGTTGTTTATTTAAGTTTAAAAGCCTTTAAAAAACTCTATTAAAAAAAATTTCAACATAACCGACTTAAAAAAAAGAACCTGAATGTATAATTTTTACTAGCTAAATAGTACAAAAAATTTTCTAATAGCAAAAACATAATTTATCATAAGGGTATTACCCACAAAATTTTGAATTTGGCGTAGAATTTCGTACTTTTACTAATATTTAACATACTGAACGTGACAAAAAAGGGTATTTTACATGATGGAGCTATTTGGCGTATAGATTACCAAATTGTGGCACAGGCTATTCAATCATTTCTTCCATAGACTTATAAAACATCTTATTCAATTTATGATACAGAAGGTTTAACGAGATATTATCTCTTCATATAGGCATCTACAGTAACCTAATTCCTTCTAAATCATTCAAAGAACGTTGAACTATCCTCAGTCTGTATAACTGAACGAAAAATTTGCAATTAGGCCTACATATGGTTATCGAGTAAAATATGATATTGTATGGTCTTGCCGAGAATAAAGATTAATTATACCCTCATGATATCGAACAAATGAAATATTTGTTTCGTGAGAACATTCTATGGTTGGCTATAATTATTCATGGGAAATCAATTAAAAAGTTGATCGTTTAGGAAAAGTTTTAAATAGGATTAGCAAACAAAAGTCATGATTGCAGCGCCCACTTCAGCATTTTGTAGGTTATGTGGTAATGATAAATTACGTTTCGTTATTAAACATAATAATAATAATTATTTTTTACTTTTTATTAGTAAAAATATTATATTCGGATTTTTTTTTAAAGTAGGGTTCTGTTTTTTTAAACATTTATTTCTTCATCTTTAGAGGTATGATCTTTAATTTCTATTTACATTATAATCGAATTTCGTTTCATGCATTTGATCATGTTGGTAAAATATTTATCCTTAAAAATTTCCGATGTGTGTATTTCTATAATCACATTGCTTAATCGTTGTTCAAATAACTGACACACCCTTGAAGAAGACGATAAACATTGCACTTTGGCAGACGAATACATTGAGTAATTTATGTTTGAAATTCCCTTGATGAATGTTCCTAAAATTCCACGTATTATTTCTTATCTTGCAATTATTCTTTCTCATTTCCGTTTAAAAACGTGTTATAATCATGTAATACAGTATCTTAAGCAGATATACAATAATGCTGTCTTTAACATAAATAAATGAAACCTCTATATCACAAATTACTTTTTTCTTTTATTTAAATCCTTATGTACATTTCGATTGCATAGCAATCACCCTTGGAGGTAATTACCCGATGGGATATGTTTTCCAAGGGGCTACTTCAAATGACCAAAATTCAACTAATCAAAATGTAGGCACACAATTTACGCAACCTTCAAGTAACCAATATACGCGACAAACAAATAATCGTAAGTGCACGGACTTCAACTAACCAAAGTACACGGACTTCAACTGAAAGAAATATTGCGGGTTATAGTTTTGCCGTTCAGCAGGCGTTGATTGCACGACTTGAAGTTAATAAATGGGAAGTTTTTTATTACTACCTTTAAATTATTTCTCAAAATACTACAGTTTAACTTTATCGTTATTAAAGTAAATGTAATGCAGCAATGTTATTTGATTGATTCGACCATAGATCGTGAAGTATCTCATGATATTTGTAAATAGTCGGAATGGCAATAAGATAGCCCGCAACATTTCTTTCAGTTAAAGTCCGTGTACTTTGGTTAGTTGAAATCCGTTTACTTTGGTGCACTTTCGTTTAGTTCAAAGTCGCGTATTTTGGTTAGTTGAAAGTTGCGTACGTTTTGGTTAGTTGAATTTTGGTCATTCGAAGGTTACCCGTTTCCAATAGTCGTTCAGTGTTGCGGTAAATATAGAGTTGCTAGAATAGTATTTCCAGCTGCAGACTATAGCTTTTTCTATGCGCATATTTTAACGAAACTTGCTCCACACGGGCCTGCTCCCATTATTGGGCTGTATCTGAGAATCACCTTTATCAGAAGTGGTTAACCGGAATACGGTTGAAAGAGGTCGAAGCGCAGTCGGAGATATAGACTGGATGTGGCAGTAGATAAAGCTCAATCTTGTGGAACAAATACACCGGTTGTAGAAAATATTATTTCAGCTGGGGATATTACGGGTTAACGTGTTCAACACGTGGCGATCACGTCTAGTTACTCTGGATGAAAATGTCAGACCTGGTCACTGCAAGTGATTGAAATAAAAGGTGGGAGGTTTTTGTGAATATTTGGTTCGAAGTAATTCTTTTCAACTTGATGTGAAAAAAAACGAGGTAGATGTGTGAGGACAGGAGAAGCAGGCTTGCCGCCAGAGGTGGGGACTGACATCCTGTCATTTCTAACCTAAGAATTGCTTCAGTAAGACTCGAAATACGGACGTAAAGGTAGCTATGTTTAAATATAAACAGTTTTAAAGTGATAGTAAAGCCCTATCGCCATTCCTATATAAGAATACAAATAAAGATAATTTTCTAACATACTCGTGTGCGTTTAATCTACCCGGTCGCCCCAACACACAAAACAATTACCGGATTTCCAAAATCGATGTAAAACCATGTATGGAGTATATATTATCCTGGGAAACACATGGAAGAACGCTGAATGTATTTGAGAAAAGATCAGGTATGGTTGAAACAACCATGCAAGATATATTTATTTGTGATTTATTTAAAGTTGGAAGTATTAAAAAACAATTTTTTAACTGACGAAACATAACAAAAAGATTGCAGTACAGCTGGAAAGCATGAAGAAAATATTCAGACAAAAGTAAAGATTATTAGGTAGCATTCTCGAAATAGGGGGGGGGGATGAGTAAACACGCATATAAATGAGTGAACACATAATTCCAATGAGGGAAATCGAACCAATGCTGTTGATTTCTGGATATGATAGGCCTATATTTATGTTTAAGTGTACAGTATTTAGATATGGTTGTTTTAGTGCGTATTTTAATACAAAATCTCGATTTGCGTTAAAATTACCAGACGTTCTACCCATAAGGAACCATTCTGTTACTTTTTTCCCTGACTTTATGACATAATCCAGATAGAGTTCAGGCAATCGCAATCACACCGTTCTGTTACTTTGTTTGAGTGACGTTATGACATAATCCAGATAGAGTTCAGGCAATCGCAATCACACCATTTTGTTACTTTGTTTGCTTGAAGTTATGACATAATCCAGATAGAGTTCTGGCAATCGCAATCACACCATTTTGTTACTTTTTTCCCTGACTTAATGACATAATCCAGATAGAGTTCAGGCAATCGCAATCACACCATTCTGTTACTTTGTTTGCCTGACGTTATGACATAATCCAGATAGAGTTCAGACAATCGCAATCACACCATTTTGTTACTTTGTTTGCTTGACGTTATGACATAATCCAGATAGAGTTCAGACAATCGCAATACACCATTTTGTTACTTTGTTTGCCTGGCGTTATGACATAATCCAGATTGAGTTCAGACAATCGCAATCACACCATTTTGTTACTTTGTTTGGCTGACGTTATGACATAATCCAGATAGAGTTCAGACAATCGCAATCACACCATTTTGTTACTTTGTTTGCCTGACGTTATGACATAATCCAGATTGAGTTCAGACAATCGCAATCACACCATTTTGCTACTTTGTTTGCTTGACGTTATGACAAAATCCAGATAGAGTTCAGACAATCGCAATCACACCATTTTGTTACTTTGCCGGACGTTATGACATAATCCAGATAGAGTTCAGACAATCGCAATCACACCATTTTGTTACTTTGTTTGCTTGGCGTTATGACATAATCCAGATTGAGTTCTGACAATCACAATCACACCATTTTGTTTCTTTGTTTGCCTGACGTTATGATATAATCCAGATAGAGTTCAGACAATCGCAATCACACCATTTTGTTACTTTGTTTGCCTGACGTTATGACATAATCCAGATAGAGTTCAGACAATCGCAATCACACCATTTTGTTACTTTGTTTGCCTGACGTTATGACATAATCCAGATTGAGTTCAGACAATCGCAATCACACCATTTTGTTACTTTGTTTGCCTGACGTTATGACATAATCCAGATTGAGTTCAGACAATCGCAATCACACCATTTTGTTACTTTGTTTGCCTGACGTTATGACATAATCCAGATACAGTTCAGACAGTCGCAATCACACCATTTTGTTACTTTGTTTGCCTGACGTTATGACATAAACCAGATTGAGTTCAGGCAATTGCAATTACACCATTCTGTTACTTTGTTTGCCTGACGTTATGACATAATCCAGATTGAGTTCAGGTGATCGCAATCACACCATTCTGTCACTTTGTTTGCTTGACGTTATGACATAATCCAGATTGAGTTCAGGCAGTCGCAATCACAAAATTCTGTCACTTTGTTTGCTTGACGTTATGACATAATCAATATCGAGTTCAGACAATCGCAACCACACCATTCTGTTACTTTGTTTGCTTGACGTTATGACATAATCCAGATAGAGTTCAGGCAATCGCAATCACACCGTTCTGTTACTTTGTTTGCCTGACGTTATGACATAATCCAGATAGAGTTCAGGCAATCGCAATCACACCATTTTGTTACTTTGTTTGCTTGACGTTATGACATAATCCAGATAGAGTTCTGGCAATCGCAATCACACCATTTTGTTACTTTTTTCCCTGACTTAATGACATAATCCAGATATAGTTCAGGCAATCGCAATCACACCATTCTGTTACTTTGTTTGCCTGACGTTATGACATAATCCAGATAGAGTTCAGACAATCGCAATCACACCATTTTGTTACTTTGTTTGCTTGACGTTATGACATAATCCAGATAGAGTTCAGACAATCGCAATCACACCATTTTGTTACTTTGTTTGCCTGGCGTTATGACATAATCCAGATTGAGTTCAGACAATCGCAATCACACCATTTTGTTACTTTGTTTGGCTGACGTTATGACATAATCCAGATAGAGTTCAGACAATCGCAATCACACCATTTTGTTACTTTGTTTGCCTGACGTTATGACATAATCCAGATTGAGTTCAGACAATCGCAATCACACCATTTTGTTACTTTGTTTGCCTGACGTTATGACATAATCCAGATACAGTTCAGACAATCGCAATCACACCATTTTGTTACTTTGTTTGCCTGACGTTATGACATAATCCAGATTGAGTTCAGACAATCGCAATCACACCATTTTGTTACTTTGTTTGCCTGACGTTATGACATAATCCAGATTGAGTTCAGACAATCGCAATCACACCATTTTGTTACTTTGTTTGCCGGACGTTATGACATAATCCAGATAGAGTTCAGACAATCGCAATCACACCATTTTGTTACTTTGTTTGCTTGGCGTTATGACATAATCCAGATTGAGTTCTGGCAATCACAATCACACCATTTTGTTTCTTTGTTTGCCTGACGTTATGATATAATCCAGATAGAGTTCAGACAATCGCAATCACACCATTTTGTTACTTTGTTTGCCTGACGTTATGACATAATCCAGATAGAGTTCAGACAATCGCAATCACACCATTTTGTTACTTTGTTTGCCTGACGTTATGACATAATCCAGATTGAGTTCAGACAATCGCAATCACACCATTTTGTTACTTTGTTTGCCTGACGTTATGACATAATCCAGATTGAGTTCAGACAATCGCAATCACACCATTTTGTTACTTTGTTTGCCGGACGTTATGACATAATCCAGATAGAGTTCAGACAATCGCAATCACACCATTTTGTTACTTTGTTTGCTTGGCGTTATGACATAATCCAGATTGAGTTCTGGCAATCACAATCACACCATTTTGTTTCTTTGTTTGCCTGACGTTATGATATAATCCAGATAGAGTTCAGACAATCGCAATCACACCATTTTGTTACTTTGTTTGCCTGACGTTATGACATAATCCAGATAGAGTTCAGACAATCGCAATCACACCATTTTGTTACTTTGTTTGCCTGACGTTATGACATAATCCAGATTGAGTTCTGGCAATCACAATCACACCATTTTGTTTCTTTGTTTGCCTGACGTTATGATATAATCCAGATTGAGTTCAGGCAGTCGCAATCACAAAATTCTGTCACTTTGTTTGCTTGACGTTATGACATAATCAATATCGAGTTCAGACAATCGCAACCACACCATTCTGTCACTTTGTTTGCTTGACGTTATGACATAATCCAGATTGAGTTCAGGCAGTCGCAATCACAAAATTCTGTCACTTTGTTTGCTTGACGTTATGACATAATCAATATCGAGTTCAGACAATCGCAATCACACCATTTTGTTACTTCGTTTGCTTGACGTTATGACATAATCCCGATTGAGTTCAGACAATCGCAATCACACCATTTTGTTACTTTGTTTGCTTGACGTTATGGTATAATCCCGATTGAGTTCAGACAATCGCAATCACACCATTTTGTTACTTTGTTTGCTTGACGTTATGACATAATCCAGATTGAGTTCAGGCAGTCGCAGTCACACCATTCTGTCACTTTGTTTGCTTGACGTTATGACATAATCCATATCGAGTTCAGACAATCGCAACCACACCATTCTGTCACTTTGTTTGCTTGACGTTATGACATAATCCCGATTGAGTTCAGACAATCGCAACCAAATTGTTACGCGGCGATCGATAAAAACATTGTAGGCTACTGTTCTTATTAAAAACATCGATCTTCTCAAATCCTGAAATGTATTTTGGTATGATATGGAATAAAACACCTTTCGGTTAAACAACTGCTTTTAAAGCGAAACTAAAAGGAAAGTCATTTTGCACAGTTCATAAATTGCATCATTACCAATGTGGCTAAATTCGTTTACAGATACGGGCTCATAGAGTCTTGTAATTGTACATCATCATGGCTACACACTTCTACATTACCTCAATATAGAGGTGGTTCTATAGTTCTTTCCACTCTCTTACTGTGGAAGTTAGTCTTTGGGCTAAAAGTTGAGGTGCAGAACACTGATCTCGATTGGAAATTAATCTAATCAACTCGTGTCATGTTCTTTAAAATTTTACAAATAATCAGGAACAAAAAATAATAATATTCACCTCTACGTTTAGTTTAAAGCTTCGATGAGTAAACATTTCCATTTTTGATAGCGTTAAGTAACTATTTTTATTTTATTACTTTTTACAGATACGTAAAATTATTCCGACTTTAATAAAAATGTAGTTTTACCAATAATAACTCTTGAAAAGCAAAAATAGTACGCGTAATGCTGACGATATTATTTGCCCTTTGTCATAAAGGTCACAGGTGAAAGTAGGATCAATATATGGTAACGTAATACATACATTTAAAATACATCTTTATTTCAATAGAAAGAACAGAAATTTTGTGAATAAACAGTGAAGTAATTGAGTTTCAAATATAAATTGAGCTACAGCGTCGAGGGAGTGTTTTGGTAGATGTGTATAAAATAGTGTTTTTATTAGGATGTTTGCAGTGTGTTTAGATAATTTTAAATGTTTCTTTTATTATAAAAATAAATTTTAAAAATTCTTTATCTAGTGAGGTATGATTTGAAATGTCATACACGACGACTAAAGTTCTTCTCATAGAGAATATCTCTACAACTTTGCTTGCAGTTATTCCATAATCCAGATTGATTTCAGGTTACTGCATTCAATCTGGCACTTGGCCAAACGATTTATACACTGTACTCTTCTTAGTAAAAACATTGCCATTTGAAAAATTGAAAAATATTACCCTCGTAGATGTAACAAAACACCTTATTATTGAAGTCTTGTTTCCATAATCCAGATTGATTTCAGGTTACTGCATTCAATCTGGCACTTGGCCAAACGATTTATACACTGTACTCTTCTTAGTAAAAACATTGCCATTTGAAAAATTGAAAAATATTACCCTTGAAGGTGTAACAAAACACCCTATTCCTGAAGTCTTGTTTCTTAAACTGACAATTAAAAATCGCAACTAAAAAAATTAAAATATGTACAAAATTATTATTAACATTTCGCCAACCCAGTTAGCATCATCAGAAACAAATCAGCAGGTTTCTATACGTAATGAATCACTCGCGACAAAATGTTTCTAAAGCCGGAAACGTGAGGTCAACCGCTATATTACTCAGTAGTTTGTATAATTTATTTACGTTTATGAACGAGATTTTCTTTAGCACAACTCGCTCCCCACTGCCGACTTTTCATTTCACGTAATTGTCAAACTGTATGTGGATTGCAAGGAAGACCCTTCTGCATAGAGATTTCGCCAAATCAGCTGACATACGGATTAACTCCTTTCAGAGAGTCTCTCGGAGAGAAGGATTGGTAACTTTAAACTCTTTGCTGTCACAACGGTTTAACTCACTCATTGCCCTTAGTTCGTTCTGTTAAACCACGTCACCACTCTATATTTCCTAACAATCACCGGCCATCGCTTATAAAGCATTGGGAATTAAGAAAGACCAAGAGGAATCTATTTCATACTATATTGTAGATTTGTTGAGTTATATCGATAAAATGCTTAATTTTTGAAAAAATTAAATATGTAATTTTGTAAATTGGGAAAAATTTAGGAAGCTATTTATAGAAACAGTTTATTTGTACGATTTCTCAAACATAAAAGTTTGTTGCATCACCTTACTTAATAATTTCTTAAGGAAACAGTATTTTCTAAAAATAATTTTTATTTTTCAATAACACTTGAAGATGTCACTCAGTATTATATAAAACTACATTGCTTGGAGAAGATAATGTATTAAAATACCTAAAAATTTCATTAGTTATAGTTAAATAATAAATTAAATATTATTAAAACTTTTAGCGAGTGAGCGATGCTGATTTAACCGACAAACGAGTTACTTCGCCCATCTCTAGTCCACGCGAGCCACGTTTCTGCCCCTTATGGAGAGTAAAATTATTTCCACGTTCAGTTACTATTCATGGGTATAAGTTGATGTGGTATTAAACTTACGTCCCTCTAAGTATTCGTTTATTATGCTGAAAACAGTATTTTTTTTTAAAGATTTCAAAATGGATTAATTTATAGGATTTGATATATAAATTTACATGTCTAGGTTAAAACGAGTAATTTTAAAACACATTTATTTAGTCAATACCTAGTTTGGTCAACAAAGACAAATTTTATTTACTTTTTATTACATATTTAGAATTAAAATAAAAAATGTAACATAACCTATGCATTAAAACAACTGTTCTATCATATAACCTATAACATAAAATCAGCTGTATTATGAAATTACTATGTTATCACTTATTATAAACCAAATGGGACGAAATAACTATATTGTATAACTTACACCTTCTATGAAACGTTTTTCTCCTACATTCAACTAAAATTAATTTTTATTAAATTTAATTAATGAACTGAAAAGAGTGTATTAACATTAAGTGTCATCTACTACAAGTTTAAACAAAATTGTTTGAACTTGAGTGCATGAATAAAAAGTATTTTATTAACGATTGCAATTTAGTACAAGATATATGTAAAGAAATTGTCAACTAATAGAAGGAATTGAATAAGAATATTAAATATTTTATTTAAGTCATACAATTGCTAATGTCAACCATACATGTTCAATCGATGTTTAGTTTTTTGAACGACCCTTTGACGCCATAAAGCTGTTTTGGCTTGTACGCGGATTTCTCGGGCCTCTTGGTTTCGTCCACTTTAAGCTTGGCATCAGCTAGGAACCAGTATCGGAAGGTTTCTCTGAACTCGTAGAATGCACCTGCAAATTATTCACATAGTAGAAAAATCGTTTTGAAAGAGATTATCGAGAAAATTATTTCTTCTACTACTAATGAAATTATCTCTATTCAACTACATCCTGTGCCGATATGATCGCTCATGTTCTTGTGAAATATACGGTACTAAAAATATTATCACACCGAATTGCATGTTTCGTCATACTTAGAAGGCATCGTCGTTTGTTTCTTCTGAAACGTGAAAAAAATTGGAACATTACAGCTACTGGCAGTGAATGGCGCAAAACTGAAGTGAAGGTCGTCAAGCCGTTCTATGGGCTGTACAGTGCGTGAGGTTTAAAGGTGTCCCTCGGTCTGCTCTAGCATTTGACTACTAGCCTAACTGAAAACATTATACAATACATATATCGTCTCTTTCGTAATCGCGTCTCTTTCTTTGCAGAAGCAGAGCAACACATTTAAAGATCATGTCTACATCAAACTATTACAGTATTATCATTTAGTTAATTAGATCTGTTTACACTTTAAACAAGACACTGATGTTTTCTGAGGTCTTGGGTTTTGACTCAAAGTCCACCCTAGCGATCTCAAGGTCAGAGACACGGTTAAACCTCACGCACTGTAAAGCTCGTAAATAATTGAAAATAATTAATAAGTTAATATATTTGGTTGATTACCATTAATCCTACAAAATAAAATTTAAACCATTAATTAACGTTTAGATTCTTTTTCAGCAGCTAAATATTTAATGAATTATTTTTCAGACAACAATAAATTTACATATTCAAAAACAACTAACAATTTACGAAAAATGAAAACCACATATTACAAAATTTGATGTAAATAAAGACATAATAAAAGGTACTTTATTACATTGTTTCTCGTGCTCCAACTTATAATGGCAGTCTATAAAATAAAGATTTAATTGAATGATTGGCCAAAATAACTATTTTGCTATGGTGTGTACCGCATTTTTCAATACACCACGAAAAGTGTTTAAATTTTATCTATAATTGAATCATGAACAATGGGAAAATATTCCAAATTAGTAATTAATTAATAGAATTTTCTTTCTTTTTTTGAAATTGTTTGTGCTACACTCTTTTACACTTCTATAGTAAATAAAGTTTCAAGATTTTGACATCGTGAGAATCAATTAGATATTTTATAGTATGGATAATATATTTTGAAAAAACATTACACTTTTAGTGTTTCTTTGAAAAATTGCTTTTTCCCAATACATTGAGTATATGTAAAATCCAACATAATTTATTACAAGTTGTAAAGTTTTAAAACAATAATTTTTTAGTAATTTTTTACTAGTAACAACTAGTAGCTTTATTACAAGTAGATTAATTTAATAATCAATGCATTAATTTTTTTTTAAAATTTAGCCTCTAAATTGTGTATAGCTCGAAATTTTATTTTGAATAATATATTTAATATTATAAATACCTTTTAAATATGGAAGCACAAATTATTTTCTGGAATCCAATTTATTGCCGATGTTATTATTTTCTTTGTAAATGATGACAGTCATTGTGTGTGGTCCCTTCCATGAGTTGTAAGTTCAGGTTAATATGTCCAGAGCAATGTTTTGAAACTACTTAAAGGTTATTTTAAATTTTTATTGTCTCTAATTGGTTGCATTGAACCAAATATATCGTTAATTAGGGTTGATAAGTTGTAAATTAATGTGTTTTCTTGAGAGGCGCTGCAAATTAATACCTTTTCTACTCTTATTATAAGGGATGTTTCGTTTATAGTTTAATATTACTTTCCTGTAAGTTTACTTACTCTGCAAATCTTCACACGCACCAGCTTCCCCTCCGTACTCTTTTGGTAACATTTGCTTAGGCATATATTTGTACAGGTAAGTGTGGTCACCGGAGTAAAGGTGAACCTATAAAAATAAAGCTATGGATAAGCTATCACTTGGTTTCAATAAAACTTCAGTTTTACAAAGAGTTTTCTCTTTGAATATTTTTCAGAAGTGTATGTGTAAAACATTTTTATTACTCAATCTGAAATTTAACGGGCGAGAGATTTCCTTTTCTGTTTAAAAGCAATAGCTCAGTCTCGTATCACGCAGGATACAGGCTATGCTCAGTAAACACAGATGCATACCAATCCTTCGTCTTGTGTGACCCAGGATACAGACTATGCTCAAGTGGGGACAGGTGCATACCAAGCCGTTGACTTCTGTGACGCAGGGACAGACTATGCTCAAGTAAACACAGATGCATACCAAGCCGTCGTCTTGTGTGATCCAGGGTACAGACTATGCTCAAGTAGAGACCGATTGACACCAAGACGTCGTCTTGTGTGACGCAGGTTACAGACAATGCTCAAGTGGGCACAGGTGAATACCAAGTTGTCGTCTTGTGTGATGCAGAGTACAGAAAATGCTCAAGTAGATACAAATGCATACCAAGCCGTCGTTTTGTGTGATGCAGTGACAGATTATGCTCAAGTAGATACAAATGCATACCAAGCCGTCGTCTTGTGTGACGCAGGGTGCAGACAATGTTCAAGTGGGCACAGGTTCACACCAAGCCGTGTGTGGTGTAACGCAGGGACAGACTATGCTCCAGTAGACACCGATGCATACCAAGCCGTGTGTGGTGTGACGCAGGGACAGATTATGCTGCAGTAGACACCGATGCATACCAAGCCGTGTGTGGTGTGACGCAGGGACAGATTATGCTGCAGTAGACACCGATGCATATCAAGCCGTGTGTGGTGTGACGCAGGGACAGACTATGCTCCAGTAGACACCGATGCATACCAAGCCGTGTGTGGTGTGACGCAGGGACAGACTATGCTCCAGTAGACACCGATGCATACCAAACCGTGTGTGGTGTGACGCAGGGACAGATTATGCTGCAGTAGACACCGATGCATATCAAGCCGTGTGTGGTGTGACGCAGGGACAGACTATGCTCCAGTAGACACCGATGCATACCAAGCCGTGTGTGGTGTGACGCAGGGACAGATTATGCTGCAGTAGACACCGATGCATATCAAGCCGTGTGTGGTGTGACGCAGGGACAGACTATGCTCCAGTAGACACCGATGCATACCAAGCCGTGTGTGGTGTGACGCAGGGACAGACTATGCTGCAGTAGACACCGATGCATACCAAGCCGTGTGTGGTGTGACGCAGGGACAGACTATGCTGCAGTAGACACCGATGCATACCAAGCCGTGTGTGGTGTGACGCAGGGACAGACTATGCACCAGTAGACACCGATGCATACCAAGCCGTGTGTGGTGTGACGCAGGGACAGATTATGCTGCAGTAGACACCGATGCATATCAAGCCGTGTGTGGTGTGACGCAGGGACAGACTATGCTCCAGTAGACACCGATGCATACCAAGCCGTGTGTGGTGTGACGCAGGGACAGATTATGCTGCAGTAGACACCGATTCATATCAAGCCGTGTGTGGTGTGACGCAGGGACAGACTATGCTCCAGTAGACACCGATGCATACCAAGCCGTGTGTGGTGTGACGCAGGGACAGACTATGCTGCAGTAGACACCGATGCATACCAAGCCGTGTGTGGTGTGACGCAGGGACAGACTATGCTCCAGTAGACACCGATGCATACCAAGCCGTGTGTGGTGTGACGCAGGGACAGACTATGCTCCAGTAGACACCGATGCATATCAAGCCGTGTGTGGTGTGACGCAGGGACAGACTATGCTCCAGTGGACACCGATGCATACCAAGCCGTGTGTGGTGTGACGCAGGGACAGACTATGCTGCAGTAGACACCGATGCATACCAAGCCGTGTGTGGTGTGACGCAGGGACAGACTATGCTCCAGTAGACACCGATGCATACCAAGCCGTGTGTGGTGTGACGCAGGGACAGATTATGCTGCAGTAGACACCGATGCATACCAAGCCGTGTGTGGTGTGACGCAGGGACAGACTATGCTCCAGTAGACACCGATGCATACCAAGCCGTGTGTGGTGTGACGCAGGGACAGATTATGCTGCAGTAGACACCGATTCATATCAAGCCGTGTGTGGTGTGACGCAGGGACAGACTATGCTCCAGTAGACACCGATGCATACCAAGCCGTGTGTGGTGTGACGCAGGGACAGACTATGCTGCAGTAGACACCGATGCATACCAAGCCGTGTGTGGTGTGACGCAGGGACAGACTATGCTCCAGTAGACACCGATGCATACCAAGCCGTGTGTGGTGTGACGCAGGGACAGACTATGCTCCAGTAGACACCGATGCATATCAAGCCGTGTGTGGTGTGACGCAGGGACAGACTATGCTCCAGTGGACACCGATGCATACCAAGCCGTGTGTGGTGTGACGCAGGGACAGACTATGCTGCAGTAGACACCGATGCATATCAAGCCATGTGTGGTGTGACGCAGGGACAGACTATGCTCCAGTAGACGCCGATGCATACCAAGCCGTGTGTGGTGTGACGCAGGGACAGACTATGCTCCAGTAGACACCGATGCATACCAAGCCGTGTGTGGTGTGACGCAGGGACAGACTATGCTCCAGTAGACACCGATGCATATCAAGCCGTGTGTGGTGTGACGCAGGGACAGACTATGCTCCAGTAGACACCGATGCATACCAAGCCGTGTGTGGTGTGACGCAGGGACAGACTATGCTCCAGTAGACACCGATGCATACCAAGCCGTGTGTGGTGTGACGCAGGGACAGACTATGCTGCAGTAGACACCGATGCATACCAAGCCGTGTGTGGTGTGACGCAGGGACAGACTATGCTGCAGTAGACACCGATGCATACCAAGCCGTGTGTGGTGTGACGCAGGGACAGACTATGCTCCAGTAGACACCGATGCATACCAAGCCGTGTGTGGTGTGACGCAGGGACAGACTATGCTGCAGTAGACACCGATGCATACCAAGCCGTGTGTGGTGTGACGCAGGGACAGACTATGCTGCAGTAGACACCGATGCATACCAAGCCGTGTGTGGTGTGACGCAGGGACAGACTATGCTGCAGTAGACACCGATGCATACCAAGCCGTGTGTGGTGTGACGCAGGGACAGACTATGCTCCAGTAGACACCGAAGCATACCAAGCCGTGTGTGGTGTGACGCAGGGACAGACTATGCTGCAGTAGACACCGATGCATACCAAGCCGTATGTGGTGTGACGCAGGGACAGACTATGCTGCAGTAGACACCGATGCATACCAAGCCGTGTGTGGTGTGACGCAGGGACAGGCTATGCTCAAGTAGACACCGATGCATACCAAGCCGTGTGTGGTGTGACGCAGGGACAGACTATGCTGCAGTAGACACCGATGCATACCAAGCCGTGTGTGGTGTGACGTAGGGACAGACTATGCTCAAGTAGACACCGATGCATACCAAGCCGTGTGTGGTGTGACGCAGGGACAGACTATGCTGCAGTAGACACCGATGCATACCAAGTTGTGTGTGGTGTGACGGAGGGACAGACTATGCTCCAGTAGACACCGATGCATATCAAGCCGTGTGTGGTGTGACGCAGGGACAGACTATGCTCCAGTAGACACCGATGCATACCAAGCCGTGTGTGGTGTGACGCAGGGACAGACTATGCTGCAGTAGACACCGATACATACCAAGCCGTGTGTGGTGTGACGCAGGGACAGACTATGCTCCAGTAGACACTGATGCATACCAAGCCGTGTGTGGTGTGACGCAGGGACAGACTATGCTCCAGTAGACACCGATGCATACCAAGCCGTGTGTGGTGTGACGCAGGGACAGACTATGCTCCAGTAGACACCGATGCATACCAAGCCGTGTGTGGTGTGACGCAGGGACAGAGCCGTGTGTAATGTATCCATAGCCGCAGCCACTATTACTCATCGGCGAGGAATCTGATTCCTTTAATCCAAATTACATTTAACAATCACCTCTGAAATAGAACACTAAATAACTCTTCTAGTAATTATCACACTGTTACAGTAAATAAGCAAATGTTTTGTTTAAGGAGTTAATACGCTCTTATAGCAACTAGGATTATTTTACTATAAGATTGTTGTAATGGTTTTGTAACTGTATAAGTTTTTAAAGATCGTCCGATTGTTTCAATCACTGAGGACAATGGGACACATGAATAGGAAATCTGTTTTCTTGTACAGAAAGGAAAGTAGGAGCGGTATCAAAGGTCAAGTGGAACTTTGGGAATTTCTTTATCATTTTTAATCATCCTACTAGTAATCGTCTGATGCTATGTAAGTAGGGCCTACTAGAATAGAAACGGGTTCAAAAGCATTAAAAGTAGATAAAACAAAATCATTTAAAGATTTTTATTATATTAAATAATTGTTTAAAAACTATACTATTAAAATAGTAGACGAACAAACTTCACAATTATTCATCTGTAATGTATAAAAATTTAAAAATTTTCAAAATAAATACAAAGGGATCAGTAAACTTGGAAGTAGGTGGAGGCAGTAAGAGGGTCGAAACTAAAGAGAGAAGTAAGCACAAGTTATATAAGGAAGTTCCTTATGGACAGCAATACACAGATAGTGATGATGAAGATCATCGAAATGCGTCAAGGGCAGCTAAGGTAACGCTACGCTCATAATTTCTGCAAAAAGTTTTACAAAAAGTTCCCTATAGTCCTTCAGCATATTTGTAATTGAGTTTACTTTTTCAATTATAACTGGAGAATAATTATGCTCTAACAATTGAAAGAGATGTCTTTAAGCAAGTTCTTAGTTTTATTCACCATTACACTTAGGAGGGTGTGAACCAGCCACACCTACTAAGAGGGGTTTGGCGTCCCTCGCGGTACATTACATCACTAAAGTGGTCCAACATTACACCACTTACAGCACACATCTTCACAATATACTTAATCAACATAGACACACACACACGCAGGCGCACGCACACACAAACACACACACAAGCGCGCGCACGCGCGCGCGCACACACACACACACACACACACAAAGTTACCTGCAAGACGCCCACTCGTAGTATGTACAGAAACAGCTTTCTACTATCAAGTTGTTTAGCGCTTAGCAAGACAGAACAATTACCCAACGGAATATATTTAAAACACTTCGCTTAAAATTTCAATGCTCACTAGCTTATTGATACCTACTAGTGTCGGCAAAGATGTCGCCTTTATCAGTGAAGTTCACCAATCATTGGAGGGAACATAGTCACCGAAACTAGTCTGTAAGAATAAACTCGTGTGGATTGAGCTTTATACTGTTGAATCTTATACCTTATCTGAGGCTCTCCCTTAATCTTCATGACTACCTTCTAGTGTCGGCAAAGATGTCGCCTTTATCAGTGAAGTTCACCAATCATTGAAGGGAACATAGTCACCGAAACTAGTCTGTAAGAATAAACTCGTGTGGATTGAGCTTTATACTGTTGAATCTTATACCTTATCTGAGGCTCTCCCTTAATCTTCATGACTACCTACTAGTGTCGGCAAAGATGTCGCCTTTATCAGTGAAGTTCACCAATCATTGAAGGGAACATAGTCACCGAAACTAGTCTGTAAGAATAAACTCGTGTGGATTGAGCTTTATACTGTTGAATCTTATACCTTATCTGAGGCTCTCCCTTAATCTTCATGACTACCTTCTAGTGTCGGCAAAGATGTCGCCTTTATCAGTGAAGTTCACCAATCATTGAAGGGAACATAGTCACCGAAACTAGTCTGTAAGAATAAACTCGTGTGGATTGAGCTTTATACTGTTGAATCTTATACCTTATCTGAGGCTCTCCCTTAATCTTCATGACTACCTTCTAGTGTCGGCAAAGATGTCGCCTTTATCAGTGAAGTTCACCAATCATTGAAGGGAACATAGTCACCGAAACTAGTCTGTAAGAATAAACTCGTGTGGATTGAGCTTTATACTGTTGAATCTTATACCTTATCTGAGGCTCTCCCTTAATCTTCATGACTACCTTCTAGTGTCGGCAAAGATGTCGCCTTTATCAGTGAAGTTCACCAATCATTGAAGGGAACATAGTCACCGAAACTAGTCTGTAAGAATAAACTCGTGTGGATTGAGCTTTATACTGTTGAATCTTATACCTTATCTGAGGCTCTCCCTTAATCTTCATGACTACCTTCTAGTGTCGGCAAAGATGTCGCCTTTATCAGTGAAGTTCACCAATCATTGAAGGGAACATAGTCACCGAAACTAGTCTGTAAGAATAAACTCGTGTGGATTGAGCTTTATACTGTTGAATCTTATACCTTATCTGAGGCTCTCCCTTAATCTTCATGACTACCTACTAGTGTCGGCAAAGATGTCGCCTTTATCAGTGAAGTTCACCAATCATTGAAGGGAACATAGTCACCGAAACTAGTCTGTAAGAATAAACTCGTGTGGATTGAGCTTTATACTGTTGAATCTTATACCTTATCTGAGGCTCTCCCTTAATCTTCATGACTACCTTCTAGTGTCGGCAAAGATGTCGCCTTTATCAGTGAAGTTCACCAATCATTGAAGGGAACATAGTCACCGAAACTAGTCTGTAAGAATAAACTCGTGTGGATTGAGCTTTATACTGTTGAATCTTATACCTTATCTGAGGCTCTCCCTTAATCTTCATGACTACCTTCTAGTGTCGGCAAAGATGTCGCCTTTATCAGTGAAGTTCACCAATCATTGAAGGGAACATAGTCACCGAAACTAGTCTGTAAGAATAAACTCGTGTGGATTGAGCTTTATACTGTTGAATCTTATACCTTATCTGAGGCTCTCCCTTAATCTTCATGACTACCTTCTAGTGTCGGCAAAGATGTCGCCTTTATCAGTGAAGTTCACCAATCATTGGAGGGAACATTGTCACCGAAACTAGTCTGTAAGAATAAACTCGTGTGGATTGAGCTTTATACTGTTGAATCTTATACCTTATCTGAGGCTCTCCCTTAATCTTCATGACTACCTTCTAGTGTCGGCAAAGATGTCGCCTTTATCAGTGAAGTTCACCAATCATTGAAGGGAACATAGTCACCGAAACTAGTCTGTAAGAATAAACTCGTGTGGATTGAGCTTTATACTGTTGAATCTTATACCTTATCTGAGGCTCTCCCTTAATCTTCATGACTACCTTCTAGTGTCGGCAAAGATGTCGCCTTTATCAGTGAAGTTCACCAATCATTGAAGGGAACATAGTCACCGAAACTAGTCTGTAAGAATAAACTCGTGTGGATTGAGCTTTATACTGTTGAATCTTATACCTTATCTGAGGCTCTCCCTTAATCTTCATGACTACCTACTAGTGTCGGCAAAGATGTCGCCTTTATCAGTGAAGTTCACCAATCATTGGAGGGAACATTGTCACCGAAACTAGTCTGTAAGAATAAACTCGTGTGGATTGAGCTTTATACTGTTGAATCTTATACCTTATCTGAGGCTCTCCCTTAATCTTCATGACTACCTTCTAGTGTCGGCAAAGATGTCGCCTTTATCAGTGAAGTTCACCAATCATTGAAGGGAACATAGTCACCGAAACTAGTCTGTTAGAATAAACTCGTGTGGATTGAGCTTTATACTGTTGAATCTTATACCTTATCTGAGGCTCTCCCTTAATCTTCATGACTACCTACTAGTGTCGGCAAAGATGTCGCCTTTATCAGTGAAGTTCACCAATCATTGAAGGGAACATAGTCACCGAAACTAGTCTGTAAGAATAAACTCGTGTGGATTGAGCTTTATACTGTTGAATCTTATACCTTATCTGAGGCTCTCCCTTAATCTTCATGACTACCTTCTAGTGTCGGCAAAGATGTCGCCTTTATCAGTGAAGTTCACCAATCATTGAAGGGAACATAGTCACCGAAACTAGTCTGTAAGAATAAACTCGTGTGGATTGAGCTTTATACTGTTGAATCTTATACCTTATCTGAGGCTCTCCCTTAATCTTCATGACTACCTTCTAGTGTCGGCAAAGATGTCGCCTTTATCAGTGAAGTTCACCAATCATTGAAGGGAACATAGTCACCGAAACTAGTCTGTAAGAATAAACTCGTGTGGATTGAGCTTTATACTGTTGAATCTTATACCTTATCTGAGGCTCTCCCTTAATCTTCATGACTACCTACTAGTGTCGGCAAAGATGTCGCCTTTATCAGTGAAGTTCACCAATCATTGGAGGGAACATAGTCACCGAAACTAGTCTGTAAGAATAAACTCGTGTGGATTGAGCTTTATACTGTTGAATCTTATACCTTATCTGAGGCTCTCCCTTAATCTTCATGACTACCTACTAGTGTCGGCAAAGATGTCGCCTTTATCAGTGAAGTTCACCAATCATTGAAGGGAACATAGTCACCGAAACTAGTCTGTAAGAATAAACTCGTGTGGATTGAGCTTTATACTGTTGAATCTTATACCTTATCTGAGGCTCTCCCTTAATCTTCATGACTACCTACTAGTGTCGGCAAATATGTCGCCTTTATCAGTGAAGTTCACCAATCATTGAAGGGAACATAGTCACCGAAACTAGTCTGTAAGAATAAACTCGTGTGGATTGAGCTTTATACTGTTGAATCTTATACCTTATCTGAGGCTCTCCCTTAATCTTCATGACTACCTACTAGTGTCGGCAAAGATGTCGCCTTTATCAGTGAAGTTCACCAATCATTGAAGGGAACATAGTCACCGAAACTAGTCTGTAAGAATAAACTCGTGTGGATTGAGCTTTATACTGTTGAATCTTATACCTTATCTGAGGCTCTCCCTTAATCTTCATGACTACCTACTAGTGTCGGCAAAGATGTCGCCTTTATCAGTGAAGTTCACCAATCATTGGAGGGAACATAGTCACCGAAACTAGTCTGTAAGAATAAACTCGTGTGGATTGAGCTTTATACTGTTGAATCTTATACCTTATCTGAGGCTCTCCCTTAATCTTCATGACTACCTACTAGTGTCGGCAAAGATGTCGCCTTTATCAGTGAAGTTCACCAATCATTGGAGGGAACATAGTCACCGAAACTAGTCTGTAAGAATAAACTCGTGTGGATTGAGCTTTATACTGTTGAATCTTATACCTTATCTGAGGCTCTCCCTTAATCTTCATGACTACCTACTAGTGTCGGCAAAGATGTCGCCTTTATCAGTGAAGTTCACCAATCATTGAAGGGAACATAGTCACCGAAACTAGTCTGTAAGAATAAACTCGTGTGGATTGAGCTTTATACTGTTGAATCTTATACCTTATCTGAGGCTCTCCCTTAATCTTCATGACTACCTACTAGTGTCGGCAAAGATGTCGCCTTTATCAGTGAAGTTCACCAATCATTGAAGGGAACATAGTCACCGAAACTAGTCTGTAAGAATAAACTCGTGTGGATTGAGCTTTATACTGTTGAATCTTATACCTTATCTGAGGCTCTCCCTTAATCTTCATGACTACCTACTAGTGTCGGCAAAGATGTCGCCTTTATCAGTGAAGTTCACCAATCATTGAAGGGAACATAGTCACCGAAACTAGTCTGTAAGAATAAACTCGTGTGGATTGAGCTTTATACTGTTGAATCTTATACCTTATCTGAGGCTCTCCCTTAATCTTCATGACTACCTACTAGTGTCGGCAAAGATGTCGCCTTTATCAGTGAAGTTCACCAATCATTGAAGGGAACATAGTCACCGAAACTAGTCTGTAAGAATAAACTCGTGTGGATTGAGCTTTATACTGTTGAATCTTATACCTTATCTGAGGCTCTCCCTTAATCTTCATGACTACCTACTAGTGTCGGCAAAGATGTCGCCTTTATCAGTGAAGTTCACCAATCATTGAAGGGAACATAGTCACCGAAACTAGTCTGTAAGAATAAACTCGTGTGGATTGAGCTTTATACTGTTGAATCTTATACCTTACCTGAGGCTCTCCCTTAATCTTCATGACTACCTACTAGTGTCGGCAAATATGTCGCCTTTATCAGTGAAGTTCACCAATCATTGAAGGGAACATAGTCACCGAAACTAGTCTGTAAGAATAAACTCGTGTGGATTGAGCTTTATACTGTTGAATCTTATACCTTACCTGAGGCTCTTCCTTAATCTTCATGACTACCTACTAGTGTCGGCAAAGATGTCGCCTTTATCAGTGAAGTTCACCAATCATTGAAGGGAACATAGTCACCGAAACTAGTCTCTAAGAATAAACTCGTGTGGATTGAGCTTTATACTGTTGAATCTTATACCTTATCTGAGGCTCTCCCTTAATCTTCATGACTACCTACTAGTGTCGGCAAAGATGTCGCCTTTATCAGTGAAGTTCACCAATCATTGAAGGGAACATAGTCACCGAAACTAGTCTGTAAGAATAAACTCGTGTGGATTGAGCTTTATACTGTTGAATCTTATACCTTATCTGAGGCTCTCCCTTAATCTTCATGACTACCTTCTAGTGTCGGCAAAGATGTCGCCTTTACCAGTAAAGTTCACCAATCATTGAAGGGAACATAGTCACCGAAACTAGTCTGTAAGAATAAACTCGTGTGGATTGAGCTTTATACTGTTGAATCTTATACCTTATCTGAGGCTCTCCCTTAATCTTCGTGACTACCTTCTAGTGTCGGCAAAGATGTCGCCTTTATCAGTGAAGTTCACCAATCATTGAAGGGAACATAGTCACCGAAACTAGTCTGTAAGAATAAACTCGTGTGGATTGAGCTTTATACTGTTGAATCTTATACCTTATCTGAGGCTCTCCCTTAATCTTCATGACTACCTTCTAGTGTCGGCAAATATGTCGCCTTTATCAGTGAAGTTCACCAATCATTGAAGGGAACATAGTCACCGAAACTAGTCTGTAAGAATAAACTCGTGTGGATTGAGCTTTATACTGTTGAATCTTATACCTTATCTGAGGCTCTCCCTTAATCTTCATGACTACCTTCTAGTGCCGGCAAAGATGTCGCCTTTATCAGTGAAGTTCACCAATCATTGAAGGGAACATAGTCACCGAAACTAGTCTGTAAGAATAAACTCGTGTGGATTGAGCTTTATACTGTTGAATCTTATACCTTACCTGAGGCTCTCCCTTAATCTTCATGACTACCTTCTAGTGCCGGCAAAGATGTCGCCTTTATCAGTGAAGTTCACCAATCATTGAAGGGAACATAGTCACCGAAACTAGTCTGTAAGAATAAACTCGTGTGGATTGAGCTTTATACTGTTGAATCTTATACCTTATCTGAGGCTCTCCCTTAATCTTCATGACTACCTACTAGTGTCGGCAAAGATGTCGCCTTTATCAGTGAAGTTCACCAATCATTGAAGGGAACATAGTCACCGAAACTAGTCTGTAAGAATAAACTCGTGTGGATTGAGCTTTATACTGTTGAATCTTATACCTTACCTGAGGCTCTCCCTTAATCTTCATGACTACCTTCTAGTGTCGGCAAAGATGTCGCCTTTATCAGTGAAGTTCACCAATCATTGAAGGGAACATAGTCACCGAAACTAGTCTGTAAGAATAAACTCGTGTGGATTGAGCTTTATACTGTTGAATCTTATACCTTATCTGAGGCTCTCCCTTAATCTTCATGACTACCTTCTAGTGTCGGCAAATATGTCGCCTTTATCAGTGAAGTTCACCAATCATTGAAGGGAACATAGTCACCGAAACTAGTCTGTAAGAATAAACTCGTGTGGATTGAGCTTTATACTGTTGAATCTTATACCTTATCTGAGGCTCTCCCTTAATCTTCATGACTACCTTCTAGTGCCGGGTTCAGACTTCCGTCTAAACCCTACCTTTAGGGAATGATTCAGGTATCATTTTCCATGCCCTTTCATGGACAGTTGAAAAACGGCCACAAAACGGTTTCACATTGAGTAACCTGACCTGGCTAGATGAGAAAACCGGACAAGAAAATACCTTTAAAAAAATCCCACAGTCGAATATTCAGAGCGCAACGCCCTGGCAGAGTAGGTGCTTCCCTAACCTAAGGGATGGAAATTAATTTACCTTACAAGTTTTCAGCGAATTTTTAATGCATATTGAAAGCATCTGAAAAAGCAATTGCAAAAAAATAGTTAGGTTAAAGATTAATCTTTTTCAACATACCCTTTTACGAATATCTTTTTTCAGCATCATTTTTACCATTTTTGCTACACCTTCAGCAAATGGACGCACATTTAACATGAAAACTCCTTTAATTCTAACAGGCATGCTGTCCTGAAAAATAGCGTCTAAAGGTCAAGAAATAATTACACATTGCAACAAAGTATTATATCATCAGATTTTACTATTCTTTATGAAATTATATGTGTATATATATTATATTAAATATGGTGATATATTTCTTGTAATATATTTAATAAATTAAAAATATTTCAAAAACAAGAATACTTTTAATGAATATATTTATTCAAAGCTTTTCGCCGATAAAATAGTACCAGCATCTTCAGGAAAATAATTATCTAATTACAAAATTAAATCAAATGTGCTACTTTATGATTATGATTTAATTATAAAGTAGCACATATCATAAGTAGCACAAATCATATGTGTACTTTATGCGGGTAGCACATATGATTTAATTTTGTAAAAATATTTTATTAGATAATTATTTTCCTGAAGATGAGGGTACTATTTTATCGGCGAAAAGCTTTGAATAAATATATTCATTAAAAGTATTCTTGTTTTTGAAATATTTTAAATTTATTATACACACACACACACACACACACACACACACACACACACACACACACACACACACACACACACACACACACACACACACACACACACACACACACACACACACACATATGTATGTACACATATTTATATATATACACACACACACACACATACACACACACACACACACACACACACACACATATGTATGTACACATATTTATATATATACACACACACACACACACACACACACACACACACACACATATGTATGTACACATATTTATATATATATACACACACACACACACACACGAAAGTTATTATTATTACTTATAAATAATGTTTTCCACCACCAAGTGCAATAGTTTTACATTATGTGATGAGGCACATTTCGGTCACTTGACCATTGTCGAATCACTGAATTAATTTTCTCTATTTTTCTGGTATGAATGTTTGGTCCGTGAAGTTGGTATTTGTTGACGTCATACATGTTTCTTCTTGAGCCGCGTGTTTAATGCTTTTGAACAGTACGTCGTCTGCATATGTTGTCTGTAGGTTCATTAAACTATTGTGTATGTTTTTATAAATGTGGTATTTTTCTAGTGAGTTTAGCTCTATTGGGTTATTATTTATTTCGAGTATGGTTAGGTTATTTTGTTATTTCATGTTTATGTGATATTAGGTGTGCTGCAACATTTGATGCTTTTGTATTTTTATTTTTGAATGCTCTGTAATGATCTTCAAATCTTATTTTAAATGATCTGGTTGTTTTTCCTATGTAACATGCGTTTCAGTCGTTACATGTAATTTTGTAAATTTCTGATAGGTTATGTTTTACTGTATTTGTTTCGTGGTTTGTGTTATTAAGATAGTTTAATATTTTGTTGTTTGGTTTGTATGTTGGAGTGTAGTATTCTTTGTTGTATATATTTGTCAATTTTTCTATTTTGTTATGGGTGTATTTATATTTTAGGTAGATTGTCTTATTTTTATTATTTTTGTGTTCAGGTTGTAGTGTTGTGTTGAGGTTTGGCTTTTTTGTAAATTTATTGTATATAAAAAAGAGCATTCAAAAATAAAAACACAAAAGCATCAAATGTTGCAGCACACCTAATATCACATAAACATGAAATAACAAATTACGAAAATAACCTAACCATACTTGAAATAAATAATAACCCAATAGAACTAAACTCACTAGAAAAATACCACATTTATAAAAACATACACAACAATTTAATGAACATACAGACAACATATGCAGACGACGTTCCATTCAAAAACATTATACACACGGCTCAAGAAGAAACATGTATGACGTCAACAAATACATGACCGAACATCCACACCAGTAACATAGAGAAAATGAATTCAGTGATTCGACAATGACCAAGTGGCTGAAAAGTGCCTCATCACACAAGGTAAAATTATTGCTCTTAGTGGTGGAAAAAATTATTTACAAGTAATAATAATAACTTCATAAAGACAGTGCAACTGAAAAATAATGGACAACGTGAAATATCACGATACACACACACACACACACACACGCACGCGCGCGCACGCACGCACACACACGTATATTTAAGGAAAACAGGTTTCATGTGAACGTTATATTTTGTAGTAAAAATATAAACGATTGTTAATAGTATTGCAACATTACTTACATTATAAGATTACTAAAAGAAGCTATGAACCCTTTGTGTAGGCTGTAGTACAGCTTGATTATAGGCTGATTGTTTTATAATATGAATAAGTGTTTTAAATATATTATAATATATTTGTACGTTTTAGGACAAAATGCTTCATGACAAAATGAATATTTCAAAGTGGCAGTGTTGGTAGTTTCTTTTGGTTTGAATGGGAAGAGTATAACAAGAGTTACTCGCACCCCTCCATCGAGTGATACGTACCGTGTAATGGAACATAAGTGTCACACTTTCAACACTGGCAATGGTATTTTTAACACCCGAGTAGCAAGTACGCGAAAAATACATCCTGTAGTTTTGTTGGCCAAGCGAATGTATTCCCAGAAGGAGCATCGTCCCGGGTTGAGAAGCTATGTGTTATTTGCTGAAGAAGATAAAGATCGGTTTTAACGAGGAAGATTTCGAGAAGAATCTGAGAAGATTTTCCACCCCTGTTGTTCTCTTATGACTCAATATTGATTATTACTATTATTGGCTACTATTATTTAATAATTATTTATAATAATTTTTGAAAAAATTATTATTATTATTATTGTTACTATTATTTGTTTAACTATTATTTATTTATTATTGTCTATTAGTATGTTATTGGTTATCAATGAACTCAAGACTTATCAGCAACTACCTACTCTTGAATATTACTACGTGTATTTTTCTTATATAGGCTTAGATTTATCGCATTTACCTGTAAACACGCTAAGAATTTGCTTATCATCATTGGAGACACAAGAAAGACATGTTTCATTGTAAGGCCGCTGAAATCCAGAATCGCGAAGTAGCCTCCTTGATATCCTGTCATCATAGTGATGTCCACGTTTATCAACGCACTCTTTAACAAAGTAAGAAATTGGTTTTTAGTCAGATTGTAATCTATGAGTCTTACTATTCCCACTCGATAACCTTCTGGAGTCAAATGTGGTAACGGGAAGCACTGGCTGAAAACAGAAAATCGAATTTCTAACTGCGAAAGCCAACTATTATTAAAGAAATATGTTTCTTAATTTTTAATAACAAATAACGGTAAAAGTAATGAAATTATAATGAACAGCGTTAAAATATTTAGTAAACAGTATTGTTATATTACTTGCTCATAAATATATACAATTTAAATTCTCCATTATTTGTACAAATGTCAAAAGGTGCAAAATTTATTATAAAATGACCACTGTTTATTAAATGTAGTTTATCTACATGTATTATCAACGGGCTCGTTGTTAAAAGTTTTTGTGGTAATTGGAATTTTTTAAAACAAATTATCACATATTTTCTAGAGACGATGTGAACAAATCCGAGGTCTGAATCGAGTTTATGTAATTGATTGATACATTTCTATATCCTTATGTATAAATAACAAAAATTGCACGAACATCAGCTGTCTGTGTAAACAAATAATGTATATAGCTAAACATAACAGCATTAGCAAATATACCAATAATACAATGTTCATTTGTATAATTTTGTATACTTCACACATATAATGTCAGCATTTTTGTAATTAACTAATTAAACAGCGCGCGCGCGCGCGCTTGCGTATATGTGTGTGTGTGTGTGCATACATAAAACGTACACTATTTACGTACACTTAGTGTTTACGTAGAGACAAGCGCGCGTACTTACACGCAGACACACACACTGATCCGATATGTATATATATATATATATATATATATATATATATATGTGTGTGTGTGTGTGTGTGTGTGTGTGGGTATATGATGTGTGTATGATTTATGAATGTTTGTATGTACGTATGATATATATCGTACATATCAACTTCCATCATCGTTCGGGTTGTCTGTTGGCATTTTAGGGGAATTAGGGCGATTGTTCAGAACTTCATTGCATACTTCCTTGCGTGTAGAAATTGAGTTCAATAAGGATAACGTGGAAAATTTAGGAGCTACTGTGGCAGAAGCCCGAATTTTCCTAAGGTTGAGACAGGTTCCAATAGATTTCCCGTGGCCGAAAATCTCTCCAAAAAATAAAAATTGTTGGTCGAAAAATAAAGTTTGTCCAAGTCTGTGCTTAGTTCTGTAAGAATAATATGAAAACCCTAGGAGCCACTGGGGCAAAAACCCAAATTCCCCCAAGGTTGAGACATGTATCAATCGATTTCCCGTGGCCGAAAACCTACCCTAAAAAAATCAAAAATTCTTCCACGACAAATAACGTTTGTCCGAGTCCGTGCTTAGTTCTTATATGGATAACATGGAAACTCTAGGAGCCACTGGGGATGAAGCCCCAATTTTTCTAAGGTTGAGACCGTTGCCAATCAATTTCCCGTGGCCGAAGACAAAAAAAAATTGTAGCTTGGGTTCTTAGCTGCAGAGAAAGCAACCAAGCTAAGGGATGGAAACCCTGCCCCACCAGTTAGTGGTTGAGCGTAGGGCTAACAACCCTACATCGTAAAAAACTCTTGTTACGAAACCAAACAATGTAATAATAAAGGATTGATTAAAAGGCAAAAGGAAACGGAATTCGAACCTGGTTTTAGCAACATGAAATGTTCGGACAATGTTACAGCATGGAAAAATGGCTGAAGTGGATGAACAGCTATTTAAATTTAACATTGGCGCAGTGGCCCTACAGGAGATTAGATGGGGAAGGCAAGGTAGACTTGATAAGAAAGAATATACCATACTGTACAGTGGAACAGCAAAAACTGGACAAAGAGGAACATGATTCATGTTTACAAAAAGACGATGCCGTAGTTTATTGCTATTTGAATCCATTAATGATAGAATGTGCAAGATGCGCTTGAAGGGAACATTTAGAAATACAACTTTGATCTCTGGCTATTCACCAACTGGAGACAGTGATGGAGATGAAAAAATACTTTTCTACCAACAATTAGAAAATGCTCTTCTATGTAGTCCTAAATATGACACAAAAATTATACTCGGCGATCTAAACGCTCAACTGGGCAAGGAGAATTTTACACAAACTGTTGCTGGAACCTACTCACTTCATAATATAACGAATGACAATGGTAAACACTTGTTTGAATTTGCTGAAGCAAACAACATGATAATAAAAAGTACTTGCTTCCCGCACATAAAAATACACATTGGAACTTGGAAAGCACCAAATGGCACATTAACCCAAATTGATCACGCACTCATTTCAAAACGCCATTCTTCCTTGGTGACTGATGTCAGAACGGCCAGAGGCCCAAATTGTGATTCAGACCACTTTCTGGTGAGAAATTATATAAATGAAGGCACTGGAACATAGAAAAATTTAAAGATCCGGACACATTAGAAGGATTTAGAGAACTGGACGATAGAAAAATGTTAGAAGTGTTACTAAAAGAGAAAACATGAATAGAGGTAAAGCGGTCCAAAATTAGCTGAGTCATTGTGGAGACGGCGAGTGATGTGATTGGTAAGAAAATGAGGGGACGTGGTGAGGAAGGGCTCGATGACGAATGTCGTGAGGAGCAAAGAATAAGAAATGCATATAGATCGATAATGTTACAGCACGCTACAAGACAGAACACCTCAGATTACCAACTAAGCCGTAGAAGAGCTAAAAAGGTCATACGTGAAAAGAAAAAAGCCTTTCCAAGGAAGCAAGTAGAGCAAATTGAGGAACTGAAAAGTAATATAGATGCTGTTAGAAACTGAGATGCTGTTAAATATATAAATAGAGGTTTCCAGCCTAAAACCGACTCATGTACACCGCGGGAGCTCAGACGATAGACACGGACAACAATACCTTGAGCCGAATAGAATTGACAAATGATGATGACATTGAGCCACCGGACATGGACGACTTTATGGAGTCGATTGAAAAGCTGAAAAGCAACAGAGCACCTGGTAAAGACTCACTTGTAGCCGAATTTTTTAAAAATTGTGGAGAAATTGTACAGTCACAATTATACTCCCTGATCCTAGACATATGGGAAAGAGAACGCATGCCTAGAAAATGGAGAACTAGTCCCATATGTCCTATTTTTAAAAAGGGTGACAAATTGAAATGCAGTAATTATCGTGGAATATCTCTTCTCGCGGTAGCATACAAAATATTCTCAAACATAATACTGAAAAACCTCAACGTCTTTGCTGAAAACATCATAAGAGATAATCAGTGTGGATTCCAACAGGGAAGGGGAACTACCGATGAAATATTTGTTTTAAGGCAGTTACTCGGGAGGTGTTGGAAATATAAAATTGACCTTCATCTTCTTTTTATTGACTATCGGCAGGCTTTTGCCAGTGTCAACAGAGCAAAAGTGCTCGAAATTCTAAAGGAGTTCAACGTACCAAACAAGTTGATCAGCCTGATCAACATGACATTGTGTGATAGTAACGGCAAAGTTATCATTAGACGGCGGTATGAGTCCCGAATTCCCTATTCTGACTGGCGTGAGACAAGGCGATGCCCTGTCTGCTGCCCTCTCAATCTGGCCTTACATGGCGTCCTGAGGAGGATTAACGTTTCAGGGAATATCATGCACCCATGCAGTAAAATATGTGCATATGCTGATGATATATGCTTGGTTGCCAGGAATATTCCATCAAAGAGACTTTTAATATAATCAATAATGAAAGCAAAAAGATAGGTCTCTGCATAAACGAGGGGAAAACTAAATATATGAATACAATCAGAGGGCGTAGCAGTACGACTATAGATATCGATGGATATTCCTTTGAAAAAGTAAAAGGTTTCACATATTTGGGCTCGGAAGTGAATGATGAAAATAAAACAATAAATGAAGTCCAAAAAAGAATAATGGCGGCTAATAGAGCATACTTCGCAAATATAAAGCTTTTTAAAAGTAGGCTATTGTCTCAAACCACTCAGGTACGACTCTATAAAACCTTAATTCGGCCAGTCCTAACGTATGGAGCGGAGACGCGGACTTTAACCGCCGCGATGAAAAATCAGTTGACATTGTTTGAGCGTAAGCTTTTGAGAAAAATTTATGGTCCGTTCCACGATGTAGAAACAAATGTGTGGAAGCTTCGATCTAATGCCGAGTTGTATTCCTTATACAAAAATGCAAATGTGGTCCATTTTATTAAAACGCGACGTCTAGAATGGTTGTGTCACATCATAAGAATGCCCACCAATAGAATGCCAAACAAACTTTTACATAGCACTATGATTGACAAAGAAGAGTTGGCTGACCAAGAAAACGATGGCTACAGGACCTCGAGGAAGATTTAAGGATACTCGGCGTTACAGCATGGAAACAGAAGGCTAAGGATAGAAGTACATGGCGGGACATTGTTAAGGAAGTCAAGGCCCACCCAGGGCTGTAGCGCTACATAGTAGAAGGATACTCGGCGCTACAGCATGGAAACAGAAGGCTAAAGATAGAAGTACATGGCGGGACATTGTTAAGGAAGTCAAGGCCCACCCAGGGCTGTAGCGCTACATAGTAGAAGGATACTCGGCGCTGCAGCATGTAAACAGAAGGCTAAGGACAGAAGTACATGGAGGGACATTGTTAAGGAAGTCAAGGCCCACCCAGGGCTGTAGCGCTACATAGTAGAAGGATACTCGGCGCTACAGCATGGAAACAGAAGGCTAATGACAGAAGTACATGGAGGGACATTGTTAAGGAAGTCAAGGCCCACCCAGGGCTGTAGCGCTACATAGTAGAAGGATACTCGGCGCTACAGCATGGAAACAGAAGGCTAAGGACAGAAGTACATGGAGGGACATTGTTAAGGAAGTCAAGGCCCACCCCAAGCTGAGCCCTACGTAGTAGTAGCATGTTAACTTTGTAGAGATTAACTAACATATTTATATACAGATATAATATAAAGATAATAAAGTGACTCAATATTTATATATATATATATATATATATATATATATATATATATAATTATAATAATTTTGTAATATAATATATAACACACTCACACACATACACGCACAAACACACAAATATATAATATATTCTACAGTTCTAGAATTTCATAACGTAATAATGTATATTCGGTTACTCACCAAACACTTTCAAAATTCACAAAATCTTCGCTCCTATAATCTCGGTTCCCGTAGATTTCTGGTACTTGGGATCTGTTTGACAAGTACATATCGATCTTTTCTTTAGCTTTATCTAACGAATTTTTGCAGCCGATAATGAAGGAAGCTATCATATTATCACCTGTGGAAATATAACAGTTTGTATTATTATTATTTAAAGACGGGTATAATATGTGTCAGTAACATGTGTATTCAAAATAACGGCGACGTTTCGACAGCTAGTTGCCATCGTCCTCAGGCCTAAAGTAGATAAAAGAAATTAATATATTAAAATTGGTAAATAAATACAAAACCAACTATAAAAATGTTACCTTGAATAAAAGGTAACCTGGTAGATCATTGAAATTATCACAGAATTGTACTTGTACAAAATGTTTGTCATATCTATAAAGATTGTTTAAAAATACAGTTGAAAATCCCAAAATCTTACTATAGTTCAAGATTAATAATAACAATTACAATCTCACAACTGCAGCCTACATTGTATAATATATTCAATCACAATCAAAATTAAATTCATCTCATATATATAAGTATATTTATAAACAACCATATCATACAAAAAACCTAAATAATTCATATACAATTCAGTAAAATTACAAAACAGAAAAAAGAAAAATAATTCACAAGAATAACTTTATTTTAGCTATTAATTATTTATTTATGAATCGTTTACATTTTTGTTTTAATTGTAATTGCTTATTTTTTACAATGTAGGCTGCAGTTTAATAGGTTGATGTTATTATAGCTGTTAATATTAATCTTGAACTACGGTCAGTTTTTATACTAATCAATGATTATTATTTTTTAATAGATACGACTAACACTTTGTGTGAGTGTAATTCTGTAACTACTCGGTTACTATTTATTTAAGGTAATACTTTTATAATTGCTTTTCTATTAATTTGCCAATTTTAATATATTAGTTTCATAAATGTACTTTAGACCTGAGGACGATGACAAACTAGCTGTCGAAACAACAACGTTATTTTTAAAATAAATGTTATCGACATATTGACACATGGGCGTATTTTTGTTTAGAAAATCCTTAATAGCTCCTTCCCACTAGCGTTAAGAACTCCCTTAACACTCAATTATCTATTCTCCATTATATACAGGTACTTGGTTAATCAGCTGATTATCACCTGTAAAAGTCACTTTTAAACACATTTAAACAGCTGATAGTAATAGTTTATGTTCTTATTCATATTTCAAGAATTTATGAAGAACTTTATGAATGTTGTGTTACAAACAGAAGCTTCTCTTTCTTTCGTGTCTGTCTGTATGTGTGTGTGTGTGTGTGTGTGTGTGTGTGTGTGTGTGTGTGTGTGTGTGTGTGTGTGTGTGTGTGTGTGTTTGTGTTACTCAATCACCACACGAGTTGAAAGAGAAATACTAAAACAAGAAAAAAACGTAAAATATTTGTTATCTTGTTTACACATTTTTTAATGTTTTTTTTTCATGTGATATGTGAGAAGTGTTAACATTAATAAACGTACATGAAATTTAGAAAAGTGTTTTGGTATATCCACGATACGATATACTTCTCTAAATCTTCCAAAGAATAGACAGTCTGAAAATTGTATAAATTTGTCTAAACAGCCGTCTCTACTTTAAAAAAAATATTTGTTGATTCCATCTTCACATGAGCTACTAGTTTTCACTAAATCCCACCCCCACCCTAACACCCTAACCTACGTAAACCTTGAGATCAGTTACGGTCTGAGTTGACAATGGGACACATCTCCCGAAACGGCCGTCCTCAACAAATTTAAGTAAGTGCTACTATAGGAAAGTTATAAATATTTATAATCATTTAGTAAAAAAAAAATTAATTTTTAAAACATAATATATATATATATATATATATATATATATATATATATATATATATATAGAGAGAGAGAGAGAGAGAGAGAGATATATTCACTTATCACTTTCACTATATGTACTTAAACAAGAATCTTACTTGGTATTTATGTGAGTTATATATTTATGCGGTATATATATATATATATATATATATATATATATATATATATATATATATATATATATATATATATATATAGATAGATAGATAGAGAGAGAGAAACAGAGAGAGAGAGAGAGAGAGAGAGACCCACACACACACACACACACAGTTTGCAACATTTTTTTAAAAGTAAACTAGGTTTCACTTGATTACTAATGAAGATATGTGTGCCATTTTTTTTCAAGAACCTGATGAATCGAACTTACAGCATTTAAGGGGTAGCGCATAGATTGAATATGTAGTAACATATAGAACTAGAATGTTTTTATTTTTAAATTTAGGAAATAGATAAACAAGATCAAATTACATAAATAAGGCTGTTGCTGATAAACATTCAGGGGTGCAGTTTTTTAAGTTCCTTTAAACCCATAAACATTTAGAAATCCAGTTTGTGAATCCTCCGAAAGACCATCTCAGTTTTAACCTATACGTCCTAATCTATATTCTTTTATTGGTCTAGGCCTTTATTCTATCATTACACATCAGAAAAATATTCAAAGAAATAATAGTGGTTACTCTATTTATCGTGTAGATTCTATCACGACATGGGAATAATGGAAGATAGTTACACGTTTTCTCACAAGATGGCATCAGTAGCTCTATCGTGATAATACCGGCGCTTAGACTATTATTGTAAAACAGTTCAAATAATTTTAAATGTATTCATTTTTTTGATGATTAAAATACATTTGTTTTGTACGGCAGTAGTTTAACAGCATTATTAGTAATTAATTTAATGGTAATTAATAACAACAAATTAAATTTATATGGTTCCTTTTATATAATTTTTGAATTTATAAATTTCAGACATTTTTAAAACGTTTTAAGATAATTATTATAAACTATTTACATACAACAAACATTTTAATTATTTTAGAAAAATGTTTTAATATTTGTCGCTTCTTGAAGATCTATATTAAATACGGATCTCTTTCTGTAGATTGATGTAACTTTCTCTCTCTCTCTCTCTCTCTCTCTCTCTGTTACACACACACACACACACACACACTTGCACGCACAGAGAGAGAGAGAGAGAGAGAGAGAGAGAGAGAAGAGAGAGAACGGAGATTATACCTACCTAAAACATTTTGAGGCAAGTGGGGCTGTTGCTTTAACCATGTCTTTAAAATCTCAACGTCTCTGTCCAGTTGCTGCTGGGTGATGTGGACGTCATCCAAAATGCGTGCCAAGAGCTCACCATCGGGCGGGATCAGCGATGTCAGTGCCATGTCCTTTAACACATAAGCATCAAGGTTGTTACTTAAACATGTTCTTGGTGATGTTTTAATGACTCCAGTTTCAATATATATATATATATATATATATATATATATATATATATATATATATATATATATATATACATGTACCATAGAATACACACTTATCACACTCGCGTATTAAATAAGCGATTTCTGGCCAGAAATCTTGTTCGTATTCCACGCACTGTGTCACATTCGGTATAAACATTAATAAAATAGTTACATTCACGTATTCTAGTACCTAAGGTACAGAGATTGGAAAGTATAATAGTATACTAGAACGTAGGGGTATCTGTCTACACTCCCGAAAGGTCTAATTTGCTCTGCTGGTTCAAACTGCAGAACCAATCTTATCACGGGTGAGCTTTGTCTGACTTTGGCGGCGGGTTTAAAATAAAAGAAATGAGTCTATATTAATTTTAAATACGTAACAATACACACACACACACACACACACATATATATATATATATATATATATATATATATATAAAATGAGAGTATAAACTAATAGAAGGGACTGACACAATTTTTTTGTTACCCTCTATTTCCAGTTCCAGATTTTTACGTCTGTCCTAATCCTGTTTTCACTCCTCCAAATTTCCGTTAAATGTGGGGGGGGGGCACTTTCGTATAACACCGACAGACAGTAAGTAGGTCTACTTCAAGTATATGTCGGCATAAGTGACGCATTGATCTTGATTATTCCTTTCCAGGAAATTTTTGTCATTGATGTAGACCTATTTTTTCCAACGTTCTGTTCATCTTAAACGTCTTCATTCACGGGACATCAATGTCCTTTTCATACTATTTATGCGCGATAATACATCTTGTCTGATTATTGCCATAAAACACACACACACGCGTGCGCGCGCGCGCACACACACTCACAAGCACAGACACAATATGTAATACTGAGTGAAAACAGATAAAAACTATGAGATTATGTTTTTAATATAAACTGTGATTTTTGTTTTAATTCTCGTTTTTATTTCATGATTATTCGTTGTTTTGGATTTCACATATTTGTTTAAAGTTTATTTAGTATTGATATTTATTTTAAATGTTTTTTTATTCAAACTAATGATTACTCTTTAGTGTGATTCAGATTTTTAAATCTAAACGGTTCCAAATATTAGTGCTGCAGTTAGTTTTTTAGTACACTCCTTCTTAGATCATTCGCGTTAGGCCCTACTCGTTCCGATTCCCTTCCGAGTGGTCACGCCCGGATGCTTTCACACCGGATACAACATCCGGTCGTTATTTATCTCCGTGAATCTGTTGGTTTTGTTAAAATATAATAATAAACTACAAATTAGGTTATATAATTACCTAGCCTACAGTATTGCGCTATGTGGCGAGGAAACGTAATTAATTTGTTTTAACGATGCCCAGTCCTCTGATGAAAGTGATGACTACATAAAACTTAAGTTTTATGTGGCAAACATTTGGTCCCTTTTAATTTTATCATATTTATATTTGTTGCTTAAAAATATATTCTAAAAGCATACGTTATTATAAAACTCTCAAATCATAAATAATGATAACATTTGAAAAATATACATAGATAGCCACGATTTACAAACGCATCTGAAATTGTATAAAGAAGAAGAAGGTTGATCGAGCGTAAGTGGAATCGCATCGACTGAGGGCCCATTGAATGAAACGAGGTAAAGAACAAAGAACAGTCCAGGGCTGGAGACGTGGGTACGGAGGATAAAGCACTTCTGCCTGGCCGCAACTCTCTCCCCACTCCTCCCGTAGGCTAGATCTTCGTAGCCATTGACAGTAAGAAGCCGCAAGGGCAGCTTAAGAGATACGGCTCAAATATTCATTAATTTTAATCCTACCGATTCCCAACTCCTTCAGCAAGAAATGAAGACTTTGCCGGGAGACCCCTCAACAGAAAAGAAGTGACAGGAGAACCCCTTCCCTTGAATAGAGGAAAACAAAGATTCATGCTAGTTGGACTTGTACAGATGTTGCTTCGGGATAATAGACTCCCATGGGATCATAATCCCACAATCACCACAGAACGGAGTGTCAATGAGTAGTCTATGCCAGAAGATCCGGACACAGAGACGTAATGCCCAGAACAGAGGGAAACCCTCCGTAGTCTTCCTATAACAGGGAAGAGCCCTGCATGCTGGTCTCCTCCTCAGTTTCTCACCTTCCCTTACAAAAGCAATATTGACTGGGCCCTTAAACCCATTCCTATGGGCCGATGCAATGGCATAACTACGACTTCCCTCAAAATCACTAGAAAAATCAAGACCCTATCATGGCCCCAAGTGAATCGTCCTTCCTTAATTTTCACTAATAAGATCGGAAATTAGCCTACAAAGTGTAGTATTATAATACTATTTATTACAACACACCTACAAAGTGTAGTATTATAATACTATATATAACAACACACCTACAAAGTGTAGTATTATAATACTATATATTACATTACACCTACAAAGTGTAGTATTATAATACTATATATTACATTACACCTACAAAGTGTAGTATTATAATACTATATATAACAACACACCTACAAAGTGTAGTATTATAATACTATATATTACATTACACCTACAAAGTGTAGTATTATAATACTATTTATTACAACACACCTACAAAGTGTAGTATTATAATACTATATATAACAACACACCTACAAAGTGTAGTATTATAATACTATATATTACATTACACCTACAAAGTGTAGTATTATAATACTATATATTACATTACACCTACAAAGTGTAGTATTATAATACTATATATTACATTACACCTAAAAAGTGTAGTATTATAATACTATATATAACAACACACCTACAAAGTGTAGTATTATAATACTATATATTACATTACACCTACAAAGTGTAGTATTATAATACTATTTATTACAACACACCTACAAAGTGTAGTATTATAATACTATATATAACAACACACCTACAAAGTGTAGTATTATAATACTATATATTACATTACACCTACAAAGTGTAGTATTATAATACTATATATAACAACACACCTACAAAGTGTAGTATTATAATACTATATATTACATTACACCTACAAAGTGTAGTATTATAATACTATATATAACAACACACCTACAAAGTGTAGTATTATAATACTATATATTACATTACACCTACAAAGTGTAGTATTATAATACTATATATAACAACACACCTACAAAGTGTAGTATTATAATACTATATATTACATTACACCTACAAAGTGTAGTATTATAATACTATTTATTACAACACACCTACAAAGTGTAGTATTATAATACTATATATTACATTACACCTACAAAGTGTAGTATTATAATACTATATATAACAACACACCTACAAAGTGTAGTATTATAATACTATATATTACATTACACCTACAAAGTGTAGTATTATAATACTATTTATTACAACACACCTACAAAGTGTAGTATTATAATACTATATATTACATTACACCTACAAAGTGTAGTATTATAATACTATATATAACAACACACCTACAAAGTGTAGTATTATAATACTATATATTACATTACACCTACAAAGTGTAGTATTATAATACTATATATAACAACACACCTACAAAGTGTAGTATTATAATACTATATATTACATTACACCTACAAAGTGTAGTATTATAATACTATTTATTACAACACACCTACAAAGTGTAGTATTATAATACTATATATTACATTACACCTACAAAGTGTAGTATTATAATACTATATATAACAACACACCTACAAAGTGTAGTATTATAATACTATATATTACATTACACCTACAAAGTGTAGTATTATAATACTATATATAACAACACACCTACAAAGTGTAGTATTATAATACTATATATTACATTACACCTACAAAGTGTAGTATTATAATACTATTTATTACAACACACCTACAAAGTGTAGTATTATAATACTATATATTACATTACACCTACAAAGTGTAGTATTATAATACTATATATAACAACACACCTACAAAGTGTAGTATTATAATACTATATATTACATTACACCTACAAAGTGTAGTATTATAATACTATTTATTACAACACACCTACAAAGTGTAGTATTATAATACTATATATTACATTACACCTACAAAGTGTAGTATTATAATACTATATATAACAACACACCTACAAAGTGTAGTATTATAATACTATATATTACATTACACCTACAAAGTGTAGTATTATAATACTATATATAACAACACACCTACAAAGTGTAGTATTTTAATACTATATATAACAACACACCTACAAAGTGTAGTATTATAATACTATTTATTACAACACACCTACAAAGTGTAGTATTATAATACTATATATTACATTACACCTACAAAGTGTAGTATTATAATACTATATATAACAACACACCTACAAAGTGTAGTATTATAATACTATATATTACATTACACCTACAAAGTGTAGTATTATAATACTATATATAACAACACACCTACAAAGTGTAGTATTATAATACTATATATAACAACACACCTACAAAGTGTAGTATTATAATACTATTTATTACAACACACCTACAAAGTGTAGTATTATAATACTATATATTACATTACACCTACAAAGTGTAGTATTATAATACTATATATAACAACACACCTACAAAGTGTAGTATTATAATACTATATATAACAACACACCTACAAAGTGTAGTATTATAATACTATATATTACATTACACCTACAAAGTGTAGTATTATAATACTATATATAACAACACACCTACAAAGTGTAGTATTATAATACTATATATTACATTACACCTACAAAGTGTAGTATTATAATACTATTTATTACAACACACCTACAAAGTGTAGTATTATAATACTATATATAACAACACACCTACAAAGTGTAGTATTATAATACTATATATTACATTACACCTACAAAGTGTAGTATTATAATACTATATATAACAACACACCTACAAAGTGTAGTATTATAATACTATATATTACATTACACCTACAAAGTGTAGTATTATAATACTATATATAACAACACACCTACAAAGTGTAGTATTATAATACTATATATTACATTACACCTACAAAGTGTAGTATTATAATACTATATATTACAATACACTTACAAAGTGTAGTATTATAATACTATATATTACAATACACTTACAAAGTGTAGTATTATAATACTATATATTACAATACACTTACAAAGTGTAGTATTATAATACGATATATTACATTACACCTACAAAGTGTAGTATTATAATACTATATATTACATTACACCTACAAAGTGTAGTATTATAATACTATATATAACAACACACCTACAAAGTGTAGTATTATAATACTATATATTACAATACACCTACAAAGTGTAGTATTATAATACGATATATTACATTACACCTACAAAGTGTAGTATTATAATACTATATATTACAATACACTTACAAAGTGTAGTATTATAATACTATATATTACAATACACCTACAAAGTGTAGTATTATAATACTACATATATGTTACAATACACCTTCAAAGTGTAGTATTATAATACTATATATTACAATACACCTACAAAGTAGGATTTTTTCTTTTGCTTCCATCTGGTGGCTTCGAAACCTCCTTTGTACAACTTTAAATTGTTACCATGGTTATCTCACAATACCATAAATTATGCTCTATGTTTAAAAATGAATGAAAAGAATAAAATAAACAAACAAAATGGATTTACGCTATCAAACATTACTTCACAAACGGAGAATTAGAAAGGAAAGCGAAAAGAAACTACAACACAATGCAAGCGACGAAAATGAAAGCGTATACATAGTAACAAATAAAAATAATAGTCCAACACCATACATAGAAAGGAAAATGGAAAATTGCAAGAAAATTCTTTTCTATTTTGGCACTTAATATTGTTATTCTGACATAGTATATATATATATATATATATATATATTGTCACTATAAAATGAAAAGAAACTAAAATAAAATACGTTTTTTTATTAAAGTAGGAATTGACTTTTAAAAATAATCTGTATTAGGGCCTACTAAGTTTACTAACGTTAGCTAATCATGGTAGTCTCATCATACGAATGCTGTTACAAGACTGAGGGAAATTAATTTCAATTCGATAATAGTTTCGTTAACAATTTGTTGTAACAAACCTAACCTAATTGACTATATAGTAGCTATATTTTAATAAAATTACATCATAACCCGATGTAGTTCTGTAAATTTTGACAAGTTTTGTATTTATTCCAAATACATTCCTGGTTGGTGACATTTATGGTAAAATTGTTCTCTTTTTTGTGTATTTTTAAGTAATAATACGTAGATATGAAACAAATTATAATTGGTGCGATATATTTTATACAATTACCACCAAACGTAAGCTAACCACGTAGGCCTATTCTTTAACATCACATTGATTGTTACAAAACCGAGGAAAAAGCTGAATTTTTACTTCAGCAATCGGTTAATTTACTTGTAAAAATTAATTTTGTCTAAAGCAAAATATCTTTAACGTTTATATTGTAGCTATTTATAATAGAGCTATATTTTAATAACACAAATATAATTCTCTGTTTTCTCAAGAAAAATTTTGTTTTTTTAGAATATTGTGTAAATATTTTTTTTTTAATTGTTAAGAAATAGGCTATGTAAGTGAGGCCGTAAATCCTGACGAAACGTTCTAAAATAACATAATGTTTATACTAAACATTTATCCATCAAACTAAAACCATCGTAATTATATCTGTAAGTAGTGTGAAGCTTGTTGTTTAATACTGTGCCTTCATTTTTCCAAAACTAGCAACACCGCAGTAAACATAAAACGCTACTAGACAACAATGTCTGGCCTTGAGACCCGCCGATATTCGGTTTAGCCTACTGCTCCATGGCAGCTAAAGTATTAAAAACTAATGAAAATTAAAACTCCCACTAAACTCAAGTATTTTTTACTAGCATATAGTTTATAGTACATGATGTATAATTAAATGAAGTAGTAGGCTATTGCATACTCATAAATGTTATTTTTAAACATTTTTCGTTCTTGGGATAAACAATAACTTAGAATGAGTTTAGTTAAATTTTCTGTAAAACAAAATAGCATTGTGTATTAATCAGTTCTTTAAATTGTGATGTAGGCTATGATAGGCAAATATTTCAAACAAATATCCGAGAGTGAAACTAAATCTAAAGGGTTCAGACAAAATAGACACCTTCTGAGAACAAACGAACTGTAAAATCCAATAAGATTTACAGACAATCGATTACATTTTTTCCTGGCGATTGTGGTTATCATCGCCAATTAAAAAAGTTAGACAAACAAGTCAATATTTTTGATAACACATCAATAAATAAAACAAAACAAACATTAAAGTATGACCGTTTCTATTTGGGGTGTTTATTGTTTATTTGTTGTACACAATATCAAGAGCACAGTGGTACAATATATTACAATAAAAATATTGAAAAGAACCCCAATACCACAAAAATAAACAAAAATAACAAATAAAACAAGTTACTTAAGATTAAACCCTTATGTACATTTCGGCAAAGTTATTGGCAAAGTTAAATAGAAATGGTGAATATAAATAAATAAAGTAAATCATAAATTAATAAACAAATTTATTAATCTGTTGGCTTAAGTAAAAGTGTTAATTAAGTAAATTTAATAAAAAAAAACTGTGAACATTATTAAGACTATAGAACATTATTAGGGAAGAGACTTTAAATCATGAATAAAGTACAATGATCATTCTAGTTTGTAACTTCTTGTGTGCTAGATTGTATTTTGTGATAAGACCCTCTGATGATGATGACATGGTCATCGAAATGTACACAAGGGTTTAATCATAAGTAACTTGTTTTATTTGTTATTTTTGACTATTTTTGTGGTATTGGGGTTCTTTCCAATATTTTTATTGTAATATTTGTTGTAGGCTGTGGAAATACGAAAAAACATACCGGAGTTTTCTCAGTACTTGTCATCTGTTATTTTGTGTGATTTGACATGAGCTTAAATTTCGCGGTAACATAAAATACTTAATATTTAACTATATGTTGGTAGTCTTATGGTGTTCATCACTATATATCCATTTTTTAGTTCAATTATCATAACAATATTTTATTTAAGATTATATTTTATAAAATGATTTATTTCGGTAGAGCATTTTCTGTTTAAATAATGCCTATTGCTATACGTAAGCCTGTTACCGATTTGTGTAAATCTTCTAACCTTTTGCTTAATACTGTTTGAGGAAGCCTACAAACCTGTGTAGGCAAAAATGTAGCTTCCTTCTAGTATTAAATAAAACTTAATATAGTTTTTATTCACAGTACAAAAAAAAACTAGAAAACGTTCAAATTAAAACACATTCTTCTGTAATACTTGTAATTGTAGAATTTCGCAAAATGATTAAGTATCATTGCAAGAATACCAAGGCCTACTTACTTACTTGACTGTCCAGTAAGGCGTTGCTGCAAGTACTGCTTTCCACTTCGTATTTTCTTGTTGCCTTCAAGGTTATACTATTTCTTTAAGTTATTTCGTTTTGAAATTAACTACATAATAGTAAAATAAACTACTTATTATGTTATCAATATATTACAATTCGTCCAGTTTATGACAGTAAATGAATTATAATAATTCATTTATTAATCTATTACTCGTCGCTGTGGCTGTTATACCGTGGATAATTTCTTGTTGAAGGTTTAATAACTTAATTATATGTATAGCATATTCAAAATTTGAGTAATGACTGCTGGTATAGCATTAAAGTTGCTTAGGAGAGCCAGGATAGAACGGTTTGCTTGAACCAGTTATATAACCTGTTATCACACAGGTACCATTAAGTACCCGTATGTAATCATTTCACAGGATGAACCTACCGGGGGATGAAACATCACGGAAAAATCTTTGGTGCTAACGGAGATCGAACCCAGAATATTAACGTTTGTAGCAAATGCTTTACTCATCAGACCACTCGGACGCTGATATTAAAACATATAAAATTCAGTAATAAATTATTTTAGAGGTATATTAGAATATAGACGATACGTTTGGCGCTCTTTAGAAAAGTAAAAGATGAGCTCCGAGTGTATGCGCTTAGTGCGGACCACGTGACTGTGAACTTGGCTCTGAAAGATCGCAGGAGATTTCTCGTGTACTACCACTTCTTAAAACATGTTACTTATTTAGCATATTTGGTACTTTAACAGCCTCTATATCCCATATGTCTACACATATTTAGCATATTTGATACTTTAACAGCCTCTGTATCCGATATGTCCACACATAATTAGCATATCTGATCCTTTAATAGCCTCTGTATCGGATATGTCTACACATATTTCATTATTGTTTGTTATTTTATACTGAAGCAAATTTATCTAATATCGACCGTCTCATGCTTGTCAGTGTTTTGACAGTCCCTGTCAAGTTTAAAGTTAGGAAAATATTCATACTAAGCCTCTATCTTTCATCTCGACTAATGCGATCTCTGAAGGCCAAGTACACGGTTATGTAGTTCGCATTATACTTTCAGCGAAAGTGTCTCACACCTTATAAGCTTATGAGTGTAAGGGGGTTAGTAGTGGGCTGAGTTGTACACTTGTGCTCGTCCTACAACTTACGCTAATCGGGGCGGAAATCTCCATTAGATCTCTTCCGCTGATATTCCAATTTATTATATAAATGTGCTAGATGGTTATTACAATATAATCGCTACATTTGACGTTATTTCCAAAAGGAGAAGTAATTTTGTCTTTATTTAGAAAATATAATGTATAAAATATACATTTAATTTTATTTTTTCTATATAACTTTGTAGGTAATAAGTGATCGTTGAAAACCATTCCACCCTTCAGGACTGTATAGAATATTGCGAGAGGTTTCGAATGCAGGTGTGCTTGCAGCGAAATATCTTACAGCGTGTTGTATCTTACTCCTTATGAGTTTAAGGCGGTTGGTACAGAGTAGTGGACTGTGTTGCCCAGTGGCTGACCCACAACTATCGCTACTTAGGGCAGATATCTCCCCGAGCCTCTTCCTGGGCGAGGTTCACCGGAGGCTGCGGTTGCACAATGTCGTAACGTGTTATATGGTTTGTTACAGACTAGACTTACACTTTAGACTCTCTCGTCAGTGCATGAGTAAAATATTTTTCGCCAGCGTAAATGAGTGATCAGATAAAATCCTACAATTTTTCTCAAGCGCAAACTTTACCTCTCTTGCCTTCGAATTATCCCTTCAAACGTATAATGCCACCTTTACGTGCGCTGGTGTTTACTTCGAGTCTGGCTCTAATCAGTCAGTTTCTGTTCAACCTCATCTTGATAGTTTTTCATTGCCCATGTAATGTATTCTGTTCTCACACAATCTCTCTACCACCATTATTCTTCATTTGCTTGCAATAGTTACTCTTATCCCAGGTTGTGTCAGCACTTCCACAGGTTCTCTCCAAATATAAACAGAAAACGGGTTTCGTTAGTCTTTGTGTGATCATGATTTTTCGAACGGCTGACACTGTTTTAATGTTCATTGTTTAGCGATCAATGAAGAATTTGTTCAGATCTTTTAAATTGCTTTATATTATATTTATTGTTTCAATACGATTCGTATTTGTACGTATTAATAAGATTTAATAGGGCAGGTATAACTGTATGTAGCAACTGTGGCGTAATGTTTGTTTTTAAATAAATAAAGCCTCTAAACCACAAATAACTTTTATTTAAACCTTATGTACATTTCAATTGCACAGCTTCTGAATCATCTTCAGAGGTATTTAAAAATACAACTATTTTGTATTTCTAAATACCTCTGAAGATGATTGCTGTGCAGTTAAAATTCCCTAGACTACTTTGTGAAGACAACCCACCTAATATTTAAGTAGTCCAAAATATACATCTGAACTAAATTAATGTGGTACCTGGGTGGCTTAGGCAAAATTAAAATTTCGTTTTGCTGTCCACTTTTAACTCTTTCATTATATAAGAAGCCCTTTTCTTAATTTTGGTTGTCTTAATCGTCGTGTATATTGATGTGTTTATATAGGCTAACATAAATGATTCGTTTTGTTTACAAATAATATTTATTTAAATTATTATCTATTTTCATAGCCTACTTTTCACATAAATTTTTCTTAATGACAGAAAATATTATCGTCGATCAAGAATTTTGCAGGGGTTTTTTCATAGTTTTATTCCGATATGTTTAGTTTGTTTTAATTTAAAAACAAATATTTGCAATTTCGTAAAGATCATTTAACAAATTTGCTCAAGCAATAAAACAAAGGCTTAATTGGCAAAGATATTATGTAAAACGTGTCGCAATGAACGCACACAAGTTCTATTAGCTTGCAGAGTAATACTGTAAAGTTTGTATTGACATAGCCGTGCCTTCCGCCCAATAACGTTGGAGTTTGAGGTTATGTCATACCTCTAGGCCACGCTGGGTACACAATGTAAAACTCATTTCCAGAACTAATGAAACTTGTTTTGTGTACCGAGCGCCGCTTTGTCACCCTTCCTTTAGATCCCACCCCCTCACCCTTCATCTTGCTCTGTTTTTTCCCTTGTGTCAATTAAATCCAATACATTTGTAGTTTGCGCTTAGCGCTTCCTTTGTTCAAATGGTTAAATAAAGGCGACTAGAATATTTAACTGGAACTGGGTTGGGTATAACAGTTACAGGTTAATAACTATCCTTAGTTAATAAATAACTAGTTCATTTCTAATACTGCGCAGCAGTAGCTTTAATCACCCGTTTAAATAAACTGGACCTGATGTATAACTAAATATAGAAAAAGGCTGTGTTGCTACTGTGTATGTAACAGTTTCCGATATTAAAAAATAACTGGTTATTTAAATGTTATCCTTCTAAGAATTACTTTATTCAGCATAACAGTTCTTCTATTCAACAGTTTAAATAAATTAGACCTTTGTTTAGGTAGAATTAGAACAAAGCAGTGTTTTACTGTAGTTGTAACAGTTACCCATATTAAAAAATAACTGGTTATTTAAAGGTTTTCCTTCTGAGAATTATTTTAGTCAGCGTAACAGTTATTCTATTCAGCCGTTTAAATAAATTGGACCTTTTTTAACTGGAACTAGAACAAAGCAGTGTTTTACTGTAGTTGTAACAGTTACCGATATTAAAAAATAACTGGTTTTGTAAAGGTTTTCCTTCTGAGAATAACTTTAGTCAGCATAGTAATTCTTCTATTCAACCGTTTAAATAAATTGGACCTTTTTTTAACTGGAACTAGAACAAAGCAGTGTTTTACTGTAGTTGGAACAGTTACCGATATTAAATAATAACTGGTTATTTAAAAGTTTTCCTTCTGAGAATAACTTTAGTCAGCATAGTAATTCTTCTATTCAACCGTTTAAATAAATTGGGCCTTTTTTTAATTAGAATTAGAACAAAGCAGTGTTTTACTGTAGTTGTAACAGTTACCGATATTAAATAATAACTGGTTATTTAAAAGTTTTCCTTCTGAAAATAACTTTAGTCAGCATAGTAACTCTTCTATTCAACCGTTTAAATAAATTGGACCTTTTTTTAACTGGAACTAGAACAAAGCAGTGTTTTACTGTAGTTGGAACAGTTACCGATATTAAATAATAACTGGTTATTTAAAAGTTTTCCTTCTGAGAATAACTTTAGTCAGCATAGTAATTCTTCTATTCAACCGTTTAAATAAATTGGACCTTTTTTTAACTAGAACTAGAACAAAGCAGTGTTTTACTGTAGTTGTAACAGTTACCGATATTAAAAAATAACTGGTTATTTAAAAGTTTTCCTTCTGAGAATAACTTTAGTCAGCATAGTAATTCTTCTATTCAACCGTTTAAATAAATTGGACCTTTTTTTAACTGGAACTAGAACAAAGCAGTGTTTTACTGTAGTTGGAACAGTTACCGATATTAAATAATAACTGGTTATTTAAAAGTTTTCCTTCTGAGAATAACTTTAGTCAGCATAGTAATTCTTCTATTCAACCGTTTAAATAAATTGGGCCTTTTTTTAATTAGAATTAGAACAAAGCAGTGTTTTACTGTAGTTGGAACAGTTACCGATATTAAATAATAACTGGTTATTTAAAGGTTTTCCTTCTGAGAATTACTTTAGTTATAAGCGATTGCTATGTACAACCGAGGTTGCACTTAGTAGACAATGGGAGATAACTAGGACCAACGAGGAACTACGTTCTTACAAATCCTTTTGGTAGTTTCCCCTAATGAAAAATAACTGGTTATTTAAAGGTTTTCCTTCTGAGAATTACTTTAGTTATAAGCGATTGCTATGTACAACCGAGGTTGCACGTAGTAGACAATGGGAGATAACTAGGACCAACGAGTAACTACGTTCTTACAAATCCTTTTGGTAGTTTCCCCTAATGAAAAATAACTGGTTATTTAAAGGTTTTCCTTCTGAGAATTACTTTAGTTATAAGCGATTGCTATGTACAACCGAGGTTGCACGTAGTAGACAATGGGAGATAACTAGGACCAACGAGTAACTACGTTCTTACAAATCCTTTTGGTAGTTTCCCCTAATGAAAAATAACTGGTTATTTAAAGGTTTTCCTTCTGAGAATTACTTTAGTTATAAGCGATTGCTATGTACAACCGAGGTTGCACGTAGTAGACAATGGGAGATAACTAGGACCAACGAGTAACTACGTTCTTACGAATCCTTTTGGTAGTTTCCCCTAATGAAAAATAACTGGTTATTTAAAGGTTTTCCTTCTGAGAATTACTTTAGTTATAAGCGATTGCTATGTACAACCGAGGTTGCACGTAGTAGACAATGGGAGATAACTAGGACCAACGAGTAACTACGTTCTTACAAATCCTTTTGGTAGTTTCCCCTAATGAAAAATAACTGGTTATTTAAAGGTTTTCCTTCTGAGAATTACTTTAGTAATAAGCGATTGCTATGTACAACCGAGGTCTCACTTAGTAGACAATGGGAGATAACTAGGACCAACGAGTAACTACGTTCTTACAAATCCTTTTGGTAGTTTCCCCTAATGAAAAATAACTGGTTATTTAAAGGTTTTCCTTCTGAGAATTACTTTAGTTATAAGCGATTGCTATGTACAACCGAGGTTGCACTTAGTAGACAATGGAAGATAACTAGGACCAACGAGTAACTACGTTCTTACAAATCCTTTTGGTAGTTTCCCCTAATGAAAAATAACTGGTTATTTAAAGGTTTTCCTTCTGAGAATTACTTTAGTTATAAGCGATTGCTATGTACAACCGAGGTCTCACTTAGTAGACAATGGGAGATAACTATGACCAACGAGTAACTACGTTCTTACAAATCCTTTTGGTAGTTTCCCCTAATGAAAAATAACTGGTTATTTAAAGGTTTTCCTTCTGAGAATTACTTTAGTTATAAGCGATTGCTATGTACAACCGAGGTTGCACGTAGTAGACAATGGGAGATAACTAGGACCAACAAGTAACTACGTTCTTACAAATCCTTTTGGTAGTTTCCCCTAATGAAAAATAACTGGTTATTTAAAGGTTTTCCTTCTGAGAATTACTTTAGTTATAAGCGATTGCTACGTACAACCGAGGTTGCACTTAGTAGACAATGGAAGATAACTAGGACCAACGAGTAACTACGTTCTTACAAATCCTTTTGGTAGTTTCCCCTAATGAAAAATAACTGGTTATTTAAAGGTTTTCCTTCTGAGAATTACTTTAGTTATAAGCGATTGCTATGTACAACCGAGGTTGCACTTAGTAGACAATGGGAGATAACTAGGACCAACGAGTAACTACGTTCTTACAAATCCTTTTGGTAGTTTCCCCTAATGAAAAATAACTGGTTATTTAAAGGTTTTCCTTCTGAGAATTACTTTAGTTATAAGCGATTGCTACGTACAACCGAGGTTGCACTTAGTAGACAATGGAAGATAACTAGGACCAACGAGTAACTACGTTCTTACAAATCCTTTTGGTAGTTTCCCCTAATGAAAAATAACTGGTTATTTAAAGGTTTTCCTTCTGAGAATTACTTTAGTTATAAGCGATTGCTATGTACAACCGAGGTCTCACTTAGTAGACAATGGGAGATAACTAGGACCAACGAGTAACTACGTTCTTACAAATCCTTTTGGTAGTTTCCCCTAATGAAAAATAACTGGTTATTTAAAGGTTTTCCTTCTGAGAATTACTTTAGTTATAAGCGATTGCTATGTACAACCGAGGTTGCACGTAGTAGACAATGGGAGATAACTAGGACCAACGAGTAACTACGTTCTTACAAATCCTTTTGGTAGTTTCCCCTAATGAAAAATAACTGGTTATTTAAAGGTTTTCCTTCTGAGAATTACTTTAGTTATAAGCGATTGCTACGTACAACCGAGGTTGCACTTAGTAGACAATGGAAGATAACTAGGACCAACGAGTAACTACGTTCTTACAAATCCTTTTGGTAGTTTCCCCTAATGAAAAATAACTGGTTATTTAAAGGTTTTCCTTCTGAGAATTACTTTAGTTATAAGCGATTGCTATGTACAACCGAGGTCTCACTTAGTAGACAATGGGAGATAACTAGGACCAACGAGTAACTACGTTCTTACAAATCCTTTTGGTAGTTTCCCCTAATGAAAAATAACTGGTTATTTAAAGGTTTTCCTTCTGAGAATTACTTTAGTTATAAGCGATTGCTATGTACAACCGAGGTTGCACGTAGTAGACAATGGGAGATAACTAGGACCAACAAGTAACTACGTTCTTACAAATCCTTTTGGTAGTTTCCCCTAATGAAAAATAACTGGTTATTTAAAGGTTTTCCTTCTGAGAATTACTTTAGTTATAAGCGATTGCTACGTACAACCGAGGTTGCACTTAGTAGACAATGGAAGATAACTAGGACCAACGAGTAACTACGTTCTTACAAATCCTTTTGGTAGTTTCCCCTAATGAAAAATAACTGGTTATTTAAAGGTTTTCCTTCTGAGAATTACTTTAGTTATAAGCGATTGCTATGTACAACCGAGGTTGCACGTAGTAGACAATGGGAGATAACTAGGACCAACGAGTAACTACGTTCTTACAAATACTTTTGGTAGTTTCCCCTAATGAAAAATAACTGGTTATTTAAAGGTTTTCCTTCTGAGAATTACTTTAGTTATAAGCGATTGCTATGTACAACCGAGGTCTCACTTAGTAGACAATGGGAGATAACTAGGACCAACGAGTAACTACGTTCTTACAAATCCTTTTGGTAGTTTCCCCTAATGAAAAATAACTGGTTATTTAAAGGTTTTCCTTCTGAGAATTACATTAGTTATAAGCGATTGCTACTTACAACCGAGGTTGCACTTAGTAGACAATGGGAGATAACTAGGACCAACGAGTAACTACGTTCTTACAAATCCTTTTGGTAGTTTCCCCTAATGAAAAATAACTGGTTATTTAAAGGTTTTCCTTCTGAGAATTACATTAGTTATAAGCGATTGCTACGTACAACCGAGGTTGCTCTTAGTAGACAATGGGAGATAACTAGGACCAACGAGTTACTACGTTCTTACAAATCCTTTTGGTAGTTTCCCCTAATGAAAAATAACTGGTTATTTAAAGGTTTTCCTTCTGAGAATTACTTTAGTTATAAGCGATTGCTATGTACAACCGAGGTTGCACGTAGTAGACAATGGGAGATAACTAGGACCAACGAGTAACTACGTTCTTACAAATCCTTTTGGTAGTTTCCCCTAATGAAAAATAACTGGTTATTTAAAGGTTTTCCTTCTGAGAATTACTTTAGTTATAAGCGATTGCTATGTACAACCGAGGTCTCACTTAGTAGACAATGGGAGATAACTAGGACCAACGAGTAACTACGTTCTTACAAATCCTTTTGGTAGTTTCCCCTAATGAAAAATAACTGGTTATTTAAAGGTTTTCCTTCTGAGAATTACTTTAGTTATAAGCGATTGCTATGTACAACCGAGGTTGCACGTAGTAGACAATGGGAGATAACTAGGACCAACGAGTAACTACGTTCTTACAAATCCTTTTGGTAGTTTCCCCTAATGAAAAATAACTGGTTATTTAAAGGTTTTCCTTCTGAGAATTACTTTAGTTATAAGCGATTGCTACGTACAACCGAGGTTGCACTTAGTAGACAATGGGAGATAACTAGGACCAACGAGTAACTACGTTCTTACAAATCCTTTTGGTAGTTTCCCCTAATGAAAAATAACTGGTTATTTAAAGGTTTTCCTTCTGAGAATTACTTTAGTTATAAGCGATTGCTATGTACAACCGAGGTTGCACGTAGTAGACAATGGGAGATAACTAGGACCAACGAGTAACTACGTTCTTACAAATCCTTTTGGTAGTTTCCCCTAATGAAAAATAACTGGTTATTTAAAGGTTTTCCTTCTGAGAATTACTTTAGTTATAAGCGATTGCTATGTACAACCGAGGTCTCACTTAGTAGACAATGGGAGATAACTAGGACCAACGAGTAACTACGTTCTTACAAATCCTTTTGGTAGTTTCCCCTAATGAAAAATAACTGGTTATTTAAAGGTTTTCCTTCTGAGAATTACTTTAGTTATAAGCGATTGCTACGTACAACCGAGGTTGCACTTAGTAGACAATGGGAGATAACTAGGACCAACAAGTAACTACGTTCTTACAAATCCTTTTGGTAGTTTCCCCTAATGAAAAATAACTGGTTATTTAAAGGTTTTCCTTCTGAGAATTACTTTAGTTATAAGCGATTGCTATGTACAACCGAGGTTGCACTTAGTAGACAATGGGAGATAACTAGGACCAACGAGTAACTACGTTCTTACAAATCCTTTTGGTAGTTTCCCCTAATGAAAAATAACTGGTTATTTAAAGGTTTTCCTTCTGAGAATTACTTTAGTTATAAGCGATTGCTATGTACAACCGAGGTTGCACGTAGTAGACAATGGGAGATAACTAGGACCAACGAGTAACTACGTTCTTACAAATCCTTTTGGTAGTTTCCCCTAATGAAAAATAACTGGTTATTTAAAGGTTTTCCTTCTGAGAATTACTTTAGTTATAAGCGATTGCTATGTACAACCGAGGTTGCACTTAGTAGACAATGGGAGATAACTAGGACCAACGAGTAACTACGTTCTTACAAATCCTTTTGGTAGTTTCCCCTAATGAAAAATAACTGGTTATTTAAAGGTTTTCCTTCTGAGAATTACTTTAGTTATAAGCGATTGCTATGTACAACCGAGGTTGCACGTAGTAGACAATGGGAGATAACTAGGACCAACGAGTAACTACGTTCTTACAAATCCTTTTGGTAGTTTCCCCTAATGAAAAATAACTGGTTATTTAAAGGTTTTCCTTCTGAGAATTACTTTAGTTATAAGCGATTGCTATGTACAACCGAGGTTGTACGTAGTAGACAATGGGAGATAACTAGGACCAACGAGTAACTACGTTCTTACAAATCCTTTTGGTAGTTTCCCCTAATGAAAAATAACTGGTTATTTAAAGGTTTTCCTTCTGAGAATTACTTTAGTTATAAGCGATTGCTATGTACAACCGAGGTCTCACTTAGTAGACAATGGGAGATAACTAGGACCAACGAGTAACTACGTTCTTACAAATCCTTTTGGTAGTTTCCCCTAATGAAAAATAACTGGTTATTTAAAGGTTTTCCTTCTGACAATTACTTTAGTTATAAGCGATTGCTATGTACAACCGAGGTTGCACTTAGTAGACAATGGGAGATAACTAGGACCAACGAGTAACTACGTTCTTACAAATCCTTTTGGTAGTTTCCCCTAATGAAAAATAACTGGTTATTTAAAGGTTTTCCTTCTGACAATTACTTTAGTTATAAGCGATTGCTATGTACAACCGAGGTTGCACTTAGTAGACAATGGGAGATAACTAGGACCAACGAGTAACTACGTTCTTACAAATCCTTTTGGTAGTTTCCCCTAATGAAAAATAACTGGTTATTTAAAGGTTTTCCTTCTGAGAATTACTTTAGTTATAAGCGATTGCTATGTACAACCGAGGTCTCACTTAGTAGACAATGGGAGATAACTAGGACCAACGAGTAACTACGTTCTTACAAATCCTTTTGGTAGTTTCCCCTAATGAAAAATAACTGGTTATTTAAAGGTTTTCCTTCTGAGAATTACTTTAGTTATAAGCGATTGCTATGTACAACCGAGGTCTCACTTAGTAGACAATGGGAGATAACTAGGACCAACGAGTAACTACGTTCTTACAAATCCTTTTGGTAGTTTCCCCTAATGAAAAATAACTGGTTATTTAAAGGTTTTCCTTCTGAGAATTACTTTAGTTATAAGCGATTGCTATGTACAACCGAGGTTGCACTTAGTAGACAATGGGAGATAACTAGGACCAACGAGTAACTACGTTCTTACAAATCCTTTTGGTAGTTTCCCCTAATGAAAAATAACTGGTTATTTAAAGGTTTTCCTTCTGAGAATTACTTTAGTTATAAGCGATTGCTATGTACAACCGAGGTTGCACTTAGTAGACAATGGGAGATAACTAGGACCAACGAGTAACTACGTTCTTACAAATCCTTTTGGTAGTTTCCCCTAATGAAAAATAACTGGTTATTTAAAGGCTTTCCTTCTGAGAATTACTTTAGTTATAAGCGATTGCTATGTACAACCGAGGTTGCACGTAGTAGACAATGGGAGATAACTAGGACCAACGAGTAACTACGTTCTTACAAATCCTTTTGGTAGTTTCCCCTAATGAAAAATAACTGGTTATTTAAAGGTTTTCCTTCTGAGAATTACTTTAGTTATAAGCGATTGCTATGTACAACCGAGGTCTCACTTAGTAGACAATGGGAGATAACTAGGACCAACGAGTAACTACGTTCTTACAAATCCTTTTGGTAGTTTCCCCTAATGAAAATAACTGGTTATTTAAAGGTTTTCCTTCTGAGAATTACTTTAGTTATAAGCGATTGCTATGTACAACCGAGGTTGCACGTAGTAGACAATGGGAGATAACTAGGACCAACGAGTAACTACGTTCTTACAAATCCTTTTGGTAGTTTCCCCTAATGAAAAATAACTGGTTATTTAAAGGCTTTCCTTCTGAGAATTACTTTAGTTATAAGCGATTGCTATGTACAACCGAGGTTGCACGTAGTAGACAATGGGAGATAACTAGGACCAACGAGTAACTACGTTCTTACAAATCCTTTTGGTAGTTTCCCCTAATGAAAAATAACTGGTTATTTAAAGGTTTTCCTTCTGAGAATTACTTTAGTTATAAGCGATTGCTATGTACAACCGAGGTCTCACTTAGTAGACAATGGGAGATAACTAGGACCAACGAGTAACTACGTTCTTACAAATCCTTTTGGTAGTTTCCCCTAATGAAAAATAACTGGTTATTTAAAGGTTTTCCTTCTGAGAATTACTTTAGTTATAAGCGATTGCTATGTACAACCGAGGTTGCACGTAGTAGACAATGGGAGATAACTAGGACCAACGAGTAACTACGTTCTTACAAATCCTTTTGGTAGTTTCCCCTAATGAAAAATAACTGGTTATTTAAAGGTTTTCCTTCTGAGAATTACTTTAGTTATAAGCGATTGCTATGTACAACCGAGGTTGCACTTAGTAGACAATGGGAGATAACTAGGACCAACGAGTAACTACGTTCTTACAAATCCTTTTGGTAGTTTCCCCTAATGAAAAATAACTGGTTATTTAAAGGTTTTCCTTCTGAGAATTACTTTAGTTATAAGCGATTGCTATGTACAACCGAGGTTGCACGTAGTAGACAATGGAAGATAACTAGGACCAACGAGTATCTACGTTCTCACAAATCCTTTTGGTAGTTTCCCCTAATGAAAAATAACTGGTTATTTAAAGGTTTTCCTTCTGAGAATTACTTTAGTTATAAGCGATTGCTACGTACAACCGAGGTTGCACTTAGTAGACAATGGGAGATAACTAGGACCAACGAGTAACTACGTTCTTACAAATCCTTTTGGTAGTTTCCCCTAATGAAAAATAACTGGTTATTTAAAGGTTTTCCTTCTGAGAATTACTTTAGTTATAAGCGATTGCTATGTACAACCGAGGTTGCACGTAGTAGACAATGGAAGATAACTAGGACCAACGAGTATCTACGTTCTCACAAATCCTTTTGGTAGTTTCCCCTAATGAAAAATAACTGGTTATTTAAAGGTTTTCCTTCTGAGAATTACTTTAGTTATAAGCGATTGCTACGTACAACCGAGGTTGCACTTAGTAGACAATGGGAGATAACTAGGACCAACGAGTAACTACGTTCTTACAAATCCTTTTGGTAGTTTCCCCTAATGAAAAATAACTGGTTATTTAAAGGTTTTCCTTCTGAGAATTACTTTAGTTATAAGCGATTGCTACGTACAACCGAGGTTGCACGTAGTAGACAATGGGAGATAACTAGGACCAACGAGTAACTACGTTCTTACAAATCCTTTTGGTAGTTTCCCCTAATGAAAAATAACTGGTTATTTAAAGGTTTTCCTTCTGAGAATTACTTTAGTTATAAGCGATTGCTACGTACAACCGAGGTTGCACTTAGTAGACAATGGGAGATAACTAGGACCAACGAGTAACTACGTTCTTACAAATCCTTTTGGTAGTTTCCCCTAATGAAAAATAACTGGTTATTTAAAGGTTTTCCTTCTGAGAATTACTTTAGTTATAAGCGATTGCTATGTACAACCGAGGTTGCACGTAGTAGACAATGGGAGATAACTAGGACCAACGAGTAACTACGTTCTTACAAATCCTTTTGGTAGTTTCCCCTAATGAAAAATAACTGGTTATTTAAAGGTTTTCCTTCTGAGAATTACTTTAGTTATAAGCGATTGCTATGTACAACCGAGGTTGCACTTAGTAGACAATGGGAGATAACTAGGACCAACGAGTAACTACGTTCTTACAAATCCTTTTGGTAGTTTCCCCTAATGAAAAATAACTGGTTATTTAAAGGTTTTCCTTCTGAGAATTACTTTAGTTATAAGCGATTGCTATGTACAACCGAGGTTGCACGTAGTAGACAATGGAAGATAACTAGGACCAACGAGTATCTACGTTCTCACAAATCCTTTTGGTAGTTTCCCCTAATGAAAAATAACTGGTTATTTAAAGGTTTTCCTTCTGAGAATTACTTTAGTTATAAGCGATTGCTACGTACAACCGAGGTTGCACTTAGTAGACAATGGGAGATAACTAGGACCAACGAGTAACTACGTTCTTACAAATCCTTTTGGTAGTTTCCCCTAATGAAAAATAACTGGTTATTTAAAGGTTTTCCTTCTGAGAATTACTTTAGTTATAAGCGATTGCTATGTACAACCGAGGTTGCACGTAGTAGACAATGGAAGATAACTAGGACCAACGAGTATCTACGTTCTCACAAATCCTTTTGGTAGTTTCCCCTAATGAAAAATAACTGGTTATTTAAAGGTTTTCCTTCTGAGAATTACTTTAGTTATAAGCGATTGCTACGTACAACCGAGGTTGCACTTAGTAGACAATGGGAGATAACTAGGACCAACGAGTAACTACGTTCTTACAAATCCTTTTGGTAGTTTCCCCTAATGAAAAATAACTGGTTATTTAAAGGTTTTCCTTCTGAGAATTACTTTAGTTATAAGCGATTGCTACGTACAACCGAGGTTGCACGTAGTAGACAATGGGAGATAACTAGGACCAACGAGTAACTACGTTCTTACAAATCCTTTTGGTAGTTTCCCCTAATGAAAAATAACTGGTTATTTAAAGGTTTTCCTTCTGAGAATTACTTTAGTTATAAGCGATTGCTACGTACAACCGAGGTTGCACTTAGTAGACAATGGGAGATAACTAGGACCAACGAGTAACTACGTTCTTACAAATCCTTTTGGTAGTTTCCCCTAATGAAAAATAACTGGTTATTTAAAGGTTTTCCTTCTGAGAATTACTTTAGTTATAAGCGATTGCTATGTACAACCGAGGTTGCACGTAGTAGACAATGGGAGATAACTAGGACCAACGAGTAACTACGTTCTTACAAATCCTTTTGGTAGTTTCCCCTAATGAAAAATAACTGGTTATTTAAAGGTTTTCCTTCTGAGAATTACTTTAGTTATAAGCGATTGCTATGTACAACCGAGGTTGCACGTAGTAGACAATGGGAGATAACTAGGACCAACGAGTAACTACGTTCTTACAAATCCTTTTGGTAGTTTCCCCTAATGAAAAATAACTGGTTATTTAAAGGTTTTCCTTCTGAGAATTACTTTAGTTATAAGCGATTGCTATGTACAACCGAGGTTGCACGTAGTAGACAATGGGAGATAACTAGGACCAACGAGTAACTACGTTCTTACAAATCCTTTTGGTAGTTTCCCCTAATGAAAAATAACTGGTTATTTAAAGGTTTTCCTTCTGAGAATTACTTTAGTTATAAGCGATTGCTACGTACAACCGAGGTTGCACTTAGTAGACAATGGGAGATAACTAGGACCAACGAGTAACTACGTTCTTACAAATCCTTTTGGTAGTTTCCCCTAATGAAAAATAACTGGTTATTTAAAGGTTTTCCTTCTGAGAATTACTTTAGTTATAAGCGATTGCTACGTACAACCGAGGTTGCACTTAGTAGACAATGGGAGATAACTAGGACCAACGAGTAACTACGTTCTTACAAATCCTTTTGGTAGTTTCCCCTAATGAAAAATAACTGGTTATTTAAAGGTTTTCCTTCTGAGAATTACTTTAGTTATAAGCGATTGCTATGTACAACCGAGGTTGCACGTAGTAGACAATGGGAGATAACTAGGACCAACGAGTAACTACGTTCTTACAAATCCTTTTGGTAGTTTCCCCTAATGAAAAATAACTGGTTATTTAAAGGTTTTCCTTCTGAGAATTACTTTAGTTATAAGCGATTGCTACGTACAACCGAGGTTGCACTTAGTAGACAATGGGAGATAACTAGGACCAACGAGTAACTACGTTCTTACAAATCCTTTTGGTAGTTTCCCCTAATGAAAAATAACTGGTTATTTAAAGGTTTTCCTTCTGAGAATTACTTTAGTTATAAGCGATTGCTACGTACAACCGAGGTTGCACTTAGTAGACAATGGGAGATAACTAGGACCAACGAGTAACTACGTTCTTACAAATCCTTTTGGTAGTTTCCCCTAATGAAAAATAACTGGTTATTTAAAGGTTTTCCTTCTGAGAATTACTTTAGTTATAAGCGATTGCTACGTACAACCGAGGTTGCACTTAGTAGACAATGGGAGATAACTAGGACCAACGAGTAACTACGTTCTTACAAATCCTTTTGGTAGTTTCCCCTAATGAAAAATAACTGGTTATTTAAAGGTTTTCCTTCTGAGAATTACTTTAGTTATAAGCGATTGCTATGTACAACCGAGGTTGCACTTAGTAGACAATGGGAGATAACTAGGACCAACGAGTAACTACGTTCTTACAAATCCTTTTGGTAGTTTCCCCTAATGAAAAATAACTGGTTATTTAAAGGTTTTCCTTCTGAGAATTACTTTAGTTATAAGCGATTGCTATGTACAACCGAGGTTGCACTTAGTAGACAATGGGAGATAACTAGGACCAACGAGTAACTACGTTCTTACAAATCCTTTTGGTAGTTTCCCCTAATGAAAAATAACTGGTTATTTAAAGGTTTTCCTTCTGAGAATTACTTTAGTTATAAGCGATTGCTATGTACAACCGAGGTTGCACTTAGTAGACAATGGGAGATAACTAGGACCAACGAGTAACTACGTTCTTACAAATCCTTTTGGTAGTTTCCCCTAATGAAAAATAACTGGTTATTTAAAGGTTTTCCTTCTGAGAATTACTTTAGTTATAAGCGATTGCTATGTACAACCGAGGTTGCACTTAGTAGACAATGGGAGATAACTAGGACCAACGAGTAACTACGTTCTTACAAATCCTTTTGGTAGTTTCCCCTAATGAAAAATAACTGGTTATTTAAAGGTTTTCCTTCTGAGAATTACTTTAGTTATAAGCGATTGCTATGTACAACCGAGGTTGCACGTAGTAGACAATGGGAGATAACTAGGACCAACGAGTAACTACGTTCTTACAAATCCTTTTGGTAGTTTCCCCTAATGAAAAATAACTGGTTATTTAAAGGTTTTCCTTCTGAGAATTACTTTAGTTATAAGCGATTGCTATGTACAACCGAGGTTGCACTTAGTAGACAATGGGAGATAACTAGGACCAACGAGTAACTACGTTCTTACAAATCCTTTTGGTAGTTTCCCCTAATGAAAAATAACTGGTTATTTAAAGGTTTTCCTTCTGAGAATTACTTTAGTTATAAGCGATTGCTATGTACAACCGAGGTTGCACTTAGTAGACAATGGGAGATAACTAGGACCAACGAGTAACTACGTTCTTACAAATCCTTTTGGTAGTTTCCCCTAATGAAAAATAACTGGTTGTTCAATCGTTTTAGTTATAAATAATCATCTGGTCTAATAAAAGAATCACATGCATACTGGAAAAGACACATAACATGGTTGTTATAAAAAATATTAATAAATCTATTTTTTACATATTTTCAAATTCAAAATTATAGAAGCTAACAATTATTTTCCTAACCTTTAAAACATTAGTTATAAAAAATGTTACTTTTAAGTGTTACTTCACTTTCTCTAATAACATTATATTTTCCAGCAACTGAAGGAGAATCCGCCTGAAGGACAACATGATCGAGTCATCGCAGCTGTAAGGTCAGTGGTTATATTTCTAATATAAATATATTTTGGTTGTATAATACTGCCGGTAAAACGTTTTTACTCTTAGTTGCAGCTAAGGTGCCTTTATTGTTATCCTAACTATACAAACCCTAGTTAGGTGGTGAAAGGCTAGGTAGCGTGTAGTAAGTCTTCATGAGAGTAGGTAAAACATGAAAATATTCTGTCTATCAAGTGACAAACAGTTTCCCTCTGCGCCCGAGTTGCCACAAACAAACATTATGTACATCCATTTTTTCCGGCTCATTTCCACCATTATTCATTCTTTTTTTAAAATATGAGTGGAGGGGAATGGATAACCTATCTATCACACACACATACACAGACACATGCACGCGCGCAGGTTCACATGCACATACGCAGTTTTAGATTTAAGTTCATGTATCTCTATTTTTAAACTTTTAAATTTCAAGAAGTAAGATCTACAAAAATAATGAAAATGTTTTTAGAAATTTATAAATAACGGTATATTGATTATATGCTGTGTGAGCGCGCGCGTGTGTATATATATAAGTGAGAATGTGAATATATTTTTAGAGAGAAATTATCTTTTCACGTGAGAATATAATATTTGTGATCAGTAAATAGTAAAAAAAAACGAAACAAATTTTTAAAACAATAATAACTAAAAACTTTAAATATAATAATTTTGCTAGAGTATGAACTACGAGCATTTGTGTTTTAGGGGTTTATTAATAATACAATATATTCTGTCACTCCAATTTTTGTTAATAGTACACATATAATTTCAAAACTATCTAAACAAGATATAAAACTGTATATATAAAGATTTATTATGTATATATATATATATATATATATATATATATATATATATATATCGCATTATGTATTCTTGTGTATTAATAAAGAACTAGTCAAAATACAAATACAAAAAATATAATTGAATTTACAATTCAAAGCTTTTCGTTGACAGACAGTACCAACATCCTTAAAATAAATTACTCTTGTGTTTGTATTTCTCTTATTTTTTTTTCATTTATACACAAGAATACATATTTTGTTTAATGTATAAAGTTTAGAAAAAATTATCAATATACAAACACAAATTGCATGGGCTTGTTTTGAGATTAATGTATTTCTTTTTATAATTTAGCTGTATTACAAATATTTAAAACACATCCTAAATTGGTATTTTTAGACAAAGTATTTTTTAACGTAAGCTTGTTAATTGCTGATGTGAAAGAGTGACTTCAAATTTTCTGCGATCATTCATAACGTAAATTTCTAGTTTATTGTAAGAGGATTTTTCTAGCCAAATGTATCGCAATTCTGTTGCCATATTGTAAAATGTTAGTATATAGTAATTTAACATGTTTCCTAAACATACTTTGAGATTATAAAGTTTGTTTGTGTTTCTAAGTTTAAGTAAGGATTTTAATTTTTTCGTATTTTAACAACTATTCAGAGTCGCTACATTTTTAATAAATGCGTGCAGGCTATATATTTTTTTAACAAGGAACATTTTATTTTATTTTTCAAAAATATAATTTCAAGTATCATACGTAAATCTGACAAAAAAATTGAAAGGTCCTACACATATTTTATATCTTTACTTTTAAAATTCAACCACTTCAGAAAGACAACATGTTGTACAAGAGCTGTTCTATTCTGCGCTTACGGAAAGAAGTAGATCAATGCATTTATTGCGCAAACCATCAATCCAGAACAAGTTTTATGCGTGAATTTTTTTAATCGCAATTATTGTTGTCTGCCTTGAATTACGCAAAACTGCACGTGAAACTAGGTTACATCTGTCGGGCGAGCTCAGTTCTGCTCAGCTCTTTGCAGTCCACACGCTTACCAGCAGCAGAAAAATTTAATTTATTTATTTTTTAATTTTTTTAAATATGTTTTAAGTAATGTTACAAATTTTATAAATTGTAAGCTATATTGTACGTTGGTTTAGTAATAAAAATGAGCTCTTGAAAAGGAATTTCGGAAAGAAATTCGAAACGTTGAGCGTTAAAAAGGCATGAATTACTTGTCTGTAATCTGTCTCTTAGCCTACCAAAAAAATTAATAGTTATTAACAGACAATAAATAAAAATATTAGCAGAAGAATTTAGATAATGACTAGTTTCTTTTAATGGTCTATGTTCTCAGTAGCTTATTAATGAATTGCCTTTTGTTGTACATCCAGGTAGTGTTACTTCACCTAATCATAGATTTATTGGCATAATCTTTCTTTGGGGCTACACACCTTTTAACATTTTTACAAGAACAACGCAACCGTTTTTTTTTAACAATGTCCTGCATCAACTACTAACAATTGGTTATTTTTTTGTTATAAAAAAATTATTAGAAGCGTAAATTATTAAAATAATTGTATAAATTAAGATATATTTATAGCAATACCAAAAATTATCATTCGGCTGCCCTGTTGTAGATGCGCGATGTGTTTTAAGTAATGAGTAAACTTGGTTTTTAACATTTTTATTTCAGTAACCGTTAAATAATTACGACATATAAATAACTAGGGGCCTTGTAAGTACAAATGCCCCTATTCATTTTGAAACTAATTGTAAACTTAATACAAATTAGTTTATTATAATTAAACTTTTTCACAACTAAATTTCCTCATAAACTATATTTTTTGTAAATGCATTTTCAATTTGATTTTTTTACAAAATCGTATTATCGACAAGTATCGTTAATCCATCTTGAAATTTTACTCGACTTAGTGCAACATAAAGCTGACCATGTGTAAAAACAGCTTTGGTCAATTGAAGCTCTTAGGAATGTTTGACCCTGAGCCTTATTTATAGTTATGGAAAATACAAATCCTAAACTAATTCGTTCCCCTTTCGTTTGAAATGGCACGTTTTGAAGTATCTGAAAATAAATACGTTACAAGGATCTGTTGACAGTAACTTACAGCTATTTCTGGGATCATATATATTTTGTTTTGCTCTAAATTCAAATTTCGCTCCTTCCCCTCACTTTCCAAAAATTCCCTATCTATTAATACGTTGTTAATTATTCCTAACCCCATATCTGTATTTTCATTAAATTGATTGTTACCCTTATTCTTGTCACAATTAATATTTCGAGGCTTTTTACCACTGGCTTTCTCTCTTCAGCATCCCCTGTAGCGCTCTCCCTGTCTCTAATGTCCGCTCTCGGTATCGGCTCGGTTCTATTCTCATGGGTGGTCTTTCCCATGGTCTGCCTCTATGTCTACTAATTCTATTCCTATCTTCTATATCCTCCTCATTTAGGAGTCTTTCCATCTCTCTGACCGTCCTAATGTTCTGGACCCTCTTTGCGGCTTGTAATTTGTCATCAAAATGTCTGCTCATTTTTCGTACTATTTCCTCTTCGCTTTGGGGAGGTACCATATTCCTTAATAGCATTACTCTTTCCACGAAGTAATCTGTTCTGGCTAAATCGCCTCCCTCTCTGTATCTTTCTAAATCGATCCGGTCTTTTATTCCCTCCTGGATCTCTTTTGACCTACTTATAAAACGATCCTTCCACTCCTGGCTGTTGACATATTTTTCTTGCTAAAAATATGTTTCCTTTTCCAGATCCAGTGATTATTTATAATTTATTACTCTTATCAAACATACCTACTACAATAAGACGTACTCCTTTAACTAAACCTGATCCCAAGTTCGTATTTCTAATAAACCTTTAATACTGTTGAAATATTTGTACTCAGCTGTTTCTAATCTAATATTTGTACAGCTGTTTGTCAACTGAAATATTTGAAAATCATACTCAGCTGTTTTTCATTGCAATGCATTTCTTATGGAGGTTTTTGTTTTTTAAGTTCCTCAAAACCCTATAAATGTTGAAAATTGAGAAAAACTTATATTTTTCCGCTCCTTCGTGTCAGTACTTATAATTTGAGCCATCTCTCAGATCTGTACGACCTTTCAGGCTTCCACAATTTTATATACAAAATTCGGCTCACGTAATTATATACATGGATAACTAGAACAAAACCACAATAAACAAAACGCGTGTCAACGACTTCTCGCCGAAGTCGACTGACATTTAATAATAATTTTTTGTCCCACGCGTTTCAGCGTAAAGCGAGCATCATCGGCAGTGAGTTTTCGCATTGCGGCATCTTGCGACCGCTTCGTTCCGCATTAGTTCGAAGATGAACTAGATTCAGTTGGGTTGCGTTCGCCCCATACACATTTTTACACCAATATGAAGAAACTAATCTGAGGAGAGCAGACGGTCGGGTACACGCCCTGTGCTTTGTCGCCCGGAGAGTTTCTTATTATGTTTCAAACACACCGGTTGTATGAAGATGAACTAGATTTAGTTGGGTTGTGTACGCCCCTTACACATTCTTACACCAATATGAAGAAACTAATCTGAGGAGAGCAGACGGTGGGGTACACGCCCTGTGCTGTGTCGCCCGGAGAGTTTCTTATTATGTTTCAAACACACCGGTTGTATGAAGATGAACTAGATTTAGTTGGGTTGTGTACGCCCCTTACACATTCTTACACCAATATGAAGAAACTAATCTGAGGAGAGCAGACGGTGGGGTACACGCCCTGTGCTGTGTCGCCCGGAGAGTTTCTTATTATGTTTCAAACACACCGGTTGTATGAAGATGAACTAGATTTAGTTGGGTTGCGTACGCCCCTTACACATTCTTACACCAATATGAAGAAACTAATCTGAGGAGAGCAGACGGTGGGGTACACGCCCTGTGCTGTGTCGCCCGGAGAGTTTCTTATTATGTTTCAAACACACCGGTTGTATGAAGATGAACTAGATTTAGTTGGGTTGCGTACGCCCCTTACACATTCTTACACCAATATGAAGAAACTAATCTGAGGAGAGCAGACGGTGGGGTACACGCCCTGTGCTCTGTCGCCCGGAGAGTTTCTTATTATGTTTCAAACACACCGGTTGTATGAAGATGAACTAGATTTAGTTGGGTTGCGTACGCCCCTTACACATTCTTACACCAATATGAAGAAACTAATCTGAGGAGAGCAGACGGTGGGGTACACGCCCTGTGCTTTGTCGCCCGGAGAGTTTCTTATTATGTTTAAACACACCGGTTGTATGAAGATGAACTAGATTCAGTTGGGTTGCGTTCGCCCCTTACACATTCTTACACCAATATGAAGAAACTAATCTGAGGAGAGCAGACGGTGGGGTACACGCCCTGTGCTTTGTCGCCCGGAGAGTTTCTTATTATGTTTCAAACACACCGGTTGTATGAAGATGAGTTCTTTGGTTACTATAAAATGTATGTGCTTCTATTGATGAACTACTTGGGGATATCTGGAAAAATAATGAAGAATCACACAGTGTAGGGAGTTTGAAGTTTTGCCTCCTCACGTTACTTATTTAAAATATAAATTTAAGGACTTTAATTTTCATAGCACTTCGAAAGGGTTTGTCGAAACGTTGCACTAAATAAATAAACTTTTGCCTCGTTATTTCATTGTGTTTGCAGCTAAGGGTGCATAGTTGTTTTCTATAATAACCCGCTCTAGATATATGGAGATAATGTATGGCTTCTACAAACAAATGAGGTGAACATTCATATCGCGTTATCGTTTAAAGGCGTCGAATTACTGTGGTCAATTTTCACTGAGAGCTTATTCAAATCACATTGTTAAAGTATGAGAACGTTCAGTCCCCAAATCTTTTTCCTACATGATTCACTCGTAACCCAATTGCAAACAGGTTGAATAAATGGTTTCATTTCTCTGTAGTTGTCTAACAACAAGCTCTGCAACCTGTTCATGGCATAATTAAAATTTCCTGTTTTGCAACGAACCTGTATATCTGGTTGCACATTATGCTGACGATGTGTGAAGATTTGTGATGTATCTGAAGCTTTTCCTATTTTGTAGAATGAACAACACGCTTTGTTAATGTTAAAGTGAATCCTTTACGCGAATGGAACTTTTCAACAAATATAGTATATCTTGACCTAAGTGTGTGTGTGTGTGTGTGTGTGTGTGTGTGGGTGTGTATACATATATATATATATATATATATATATATATATATCGCAATATGTATTCTTGTGTATTAATAAAGAACTAAGTCAAAATACAAATACAAGATTTATAATTAAATTAACAATTCAAAGCTTTTCGTTGGCTAACAGTACCAACATCATCAGGAATATTAAACAATTCAAATTCAGGAATTAAACAATTGTTTAATATTCCTGATGATGTTGGTACTGTTAGCCAACGAAAAGCTATGAATTATAAATTCAATTATAATTCTTGTATTTGTATTTTGACTTAGTTCTTTATTAATACACAAGAATACATATTGCGATATATATATGTATACAAACACATGTATATGTATATACACACACACACACACACACACACACACACACACATACACACACACACACACACACACACACACACACACACACACACACACACACACACACACACACACACACACACACACACACACACACACACACACACACACACACACACACACACACACACACACACACATATATATATATATATATATATACATATATATATATAAAGAACAAAAGTCTAAATACAAATACAAGAATTATAATTGAATTTACAATTCAAAGCTTTTCGTTGGCTAACAGTACCAACATCATCAGGAATATTAAACAATTCGAATTCAGGAATTAAACAATTGTTTAATATTCCTGATGATGTTGGTACTGTTAGCCAACGAAAAGCTTTGAATTGTAAATTCAATTATAATTCTTGTATTTGTATTTAGACTTTTGTTCTTTATTAATACACAAGAAAACATACTGCGATATATATATATATATATATATATATATATATATATATATATATATATCGTATCAGTGGAAATGGAAGGATGACAATGTCGGAATCAATGGGAACGAATGGGGATGTTTGTTTTATAAATCGCAGTTGTGATTTTAAAAATGAAAGTAGATAACACCCGAAGGATGTTCACAGTTTAAATGTTGTAAAAGTGCTGATACGGATCCAAGCTTTCGTACGTATTTTCAGTTTGCCTCGTCTACTGGTCGTCACAGTGGGACGTGTTGCAAATCAGCTGATACAGGAATATTTCAATAACGCTTCGAGACCAGATCAAACACTCTGTCATGGCGAGGCAATAAGACAAGACATCAGGTTCGAGTGCTGTTTAAACACTCTTATATTGCGCCCGAATAAGTAGGTTTACATAATCAAACACTAATATCATCCTTAAGTCGCATAGCGTCAGTAGTTTGAGTGTATGGAAGAAATACAAACATATTGGAGAAAAGCATAAATTAGATACATTAGAACGTTAACTTAATTCAGGAAATAGAAATATAATGAAGACAAATTGATAAACAATGAGAATAGGCGCACAGACAAACGTAAACATCAAATCTGCCAGGTAATATGAAAGACAATAGAACAGTATCTGAGTGTCGATCTAACTACTCAACACACAACGGCGAGCTACATTATTACACTGCTTTCCGAAATTCCTGTTTAAACCAATTAATGAGCAAAAGAAAGGTTAGATTGCTCTGCATTTACACCTTCTGTTCGGTTTGACTTGCTACCAATCCCTCCTCGTTGTGGTTTATCAACAGGCTTTCTATTGAGTGTTTGTTCTTTTTGTATATGTTTGCGTTTTATAAATACGTGTTCGTTCAATTATTTCGTTATAGTTTTTATCCAATTTATTGAAATGTTGAATTCTACTTTCGTATCTCATGATTTTGTTTGTGTATCTCTTTATGTTTTCTCCTCCATTATACTTATTTTTTGTATCTGATTATGTAATTGTTACACTGGTTTCATCTTATTTCTTTGCATCCCATACGGTCATTCTTAGCGGCTTTTGTTTATCTCTTTACCTCTGCAATGAGATTCCTTGCGCTAATGACTTCACCTCACAGATATTTACGTAATCACTGTAATGTCACATGTAACCGGACTCATCGGGATTATTTGCCGGTTACCTTATGTTTATCTCTTTACCTCTGCAATGAGATTCCTTGCGCTAATGACTTCACCTCACAGATATTTACGTAATCACTGTAATGTCACATGTAACCGGACTCATCGGGATTATTTGCCGGTTACCTTATGTTTATCTCTTTACCTCTGCAATGAGATTCCTTGCGCTAGTGACTTCACCTCACAGATATTTACGTAATCACTGTAATGTCACATGTAACCGGACTCATCGGGATTATTTGCCGGTTACCTTATGTTTATCTCTTTACCTCTGCAATGAGATTCCTTGCGCTAATGACTTCACCTCACAGATGTTCACGTAATCACTGTAATGTCACATGCAACCGGACTCATCGGGATTATTTGCCGGTTACCATATGTTTATCTCTTTACCTCTGCAATGAGATTCCTTGCGCTAGTGACTTCACCTCACAGATATTTACGTAATCACTGTAATGTCACATGCAACCGGACTCATCGGGATTATTTGCCGGTTACCTTATGTTTATCTCTTTACCTCTGCAATGAGATTCCTTGCGCTAATGACTTCACCTCACAGATATTTACGTAATCACTGTAATGTCACATGTAACCGGACTCATAGGGATTATTTGCCGGTTACCTTATGTTTATCTCTTTACCTCTGCAATGAGATTCCTTGCGCTAATGACTTCACCTCACAGATATTTACGTAATCACTGTAATGTCACATGCAACCGGACTCATCGGGATTATTTGCCGGTTACCTTATGTTTATCTCTTTACCTCTGCAATGAGATTCCTTGCGCTAATGACTTCACCTCACAGATATTTACGTAATCACTGTAATGTCACATGCAACCGGACTCATCGGGATTATTTGCCGGTTACCTTATGTTTATCTCTTTACCTCTGCAATGAGATTCCTTGCGCTAGTGACTTCACCTCACAGATATTTACGTAATCACTGTAATGTCACATGCAACCGGACTCATCGGGATTATTTGCCGGTTACCTCTATGTTTATCTCTTTACCTCTGCAATGAGATTCCTTGCGCTAATGACTTCACCTCACAGATATTTACGTAATCACTGTAATGTCACATGCAACCGGACTCATCGGGATTATTTGCCGGTTACCTCTATGTTTATCTCTTTACCTCTGCAATGAGATTCCTTGCGCTAATGACTTCACCTCACAGATATTTACGTAATCACTGTAATGTCACATGCAACCGGACTCATCGGGATTATTTGCCGGTTACCTCTATGTTTATCTCTTTACCTCTGCAATGAGATTCCTTGCGCTAGTGACTTCACCTCACAGATATTTACGTAATCACTGTAATGTCACATGCAACCGGACTCATCGGGATTATTTGCCGGTTACCTTATGTTTATCTCTTTACCTCTGCAATGAGATTCCTTGCGCTAATGACTTCACCTCACAGATATTTACGTAATCACTGTAATGTCACATGCAACCGGACTCATCGGGATTATTTGCCGGTTACCTTATGTTTATCTCTTTACCTCTGCAATGAGATTCCTTGCGCTAATGACTTCACCTCACAGATATTTACGTAATCACTGTAATGTCACATGCAACCGGACTCATCGGGATTATTTGCCGGTTACCTTATGTTTATCTCTTTACCTCTGCAATGAGATTCCTTGCGCTAATGACTTCACCTCACAGATATTTACGTAATCACTGTAATGTCACATGCAACCGGACTCATCGGGATTATTTGCCGGTTACCTCTATGTTTATCTCTTTACCTCTGCAATGAGATTCCTTGCGCTAATGACTTCACCTCACAGATATTTACGTAATCACTGTAATGTCACATGCAACCGGACTCATCGGGATTATTTGCCGGTTACCTCTATGTTTATCTCTTTACCTCTGCAATGAGATTCCTTGCGCTAATGACTTCACCTCACAGATATTTACGTAATCACTGTAATGTCACATGCAACCGGACTCATCGGGATTATTTGCCGGTTACCTTATGTTTATCTCTTTACCTCTGCAATGAGATTCCTTGCGCTAATGACTTCACCTCACAGATATTTACGTAATCACTGTAATGTCACATGTAACCGGACTCATCGGGATTATTTGCCGGTTACCTTATGTTTATCTCTTTACCTCTGCAATGAGATTCCTTGCGCTAATGACTTCACCTCACAGATATTTACGTAATCACTGTAATGTCACATGCAACCGGACTCATCGGGATTATTTGCCGGTTACCATATGTTTACCTTTAGTTACTGACTTTTACACCTGTAAGGTTGAAAGTGTGATGAGGTTGTATGTTGGTGATTACTATTGTGGTCTGTTAGTTTACTGTAGATTGCTTCCAATACCATCATGTTTACTTTAAAAGGAATGGAATATCATAACGGAACCAATTTCGATTTGTGGTAGGTTGTATAATGTACAGATAGATACAATTGAAAACCCTGCTGGCGAGTATGTGAGATGTCAGAGGCACGACAAATTGAGAAATTGCAATCTCTTTCTCTAAAGTGTAAAGATTGTTAGTTTGTTCTTCCTAAGCGAATATTGTTCTTCCTAATATAGCTCAGATGTTTGTCGAAATAAAGTATATGTTTCATTGTTAAGCAAAAATGAAAAGAGTGTTCATCTAAGAGAGTTAGAAAGATGACGTGGCTCTGGAGATCGGATTCAAAATTTCTGGTAATAATTGAAAACAAATTGTACATGTATCGAAGAATATGTAAATTTTCAGGACCGATGAATCTTTTGAATGGTGCAAGAAGGATTATCTGATTATATATAGTCTAACTACTTGCTATAGGAAAATTGGAGCTAAAAATAGAGCTTGTGACTTGCTTGTAAGTGGCCAATGCTTAACAAAATTAAGTTCTATCAGTGAAGTGATAGGTCTTATGTTTTTACCAAGTCGGAAACTGACCGTTGGAGTTAACGTAGACAAACGTTTATAACACCAGCCTCATACCTCCATTACTCTATCTGAAGAACTAAAACCTTAAGTTTTAAATTAAAATTTTATTCATTCAAGCTTTAAACAAATTAAATATATTTAAATATTTTAATTTATTTCAATTAGAAACCTGTTTTGAAAAACTTTTTCAAGTCTTGGTTCCATTAGAATTGTCTTGTATTGCATCGAAAGTTAATTAACTGTTATGGGCAGACTGGGACTGAAGTATGGCCTATTGCCGGATAGCAATTTTCCCTATATTATTTTATGACAACTTGGCAATCGTATTTAGGTTTCAGGTTCAAACATTCTGTTGGAAATAGTTACAATAAAGATCATTGCCATAGTAAATGTTACCAGCACTCAATAGAAAGTACTGGAGGCTTAATATTTTGCTGTAATTATCCAAAGTGGGCAATGACATTAGTAGTTGGGAAAAGATATGGATAGGAAACCACTGAGAAATTCGATTGATCTATTAATAACTTGTGAGGTCATAACTCACCTGGTTGATTGCGTGTGTTTCTTCGCCCACCGCACGGCATATGACTGACTGTGAGCTTCTTCAACTACTTCAGAAGTAAGCAGTATGCATATAAAGTGAACAATTACTTTTGCGAGGCCTTGTATGAAGCAATAAGTGATCAAAACTGTAATAAATAGTACAACTAAGTATCTAAATAGAAAAACTAGGTAAAATTAATTTCCTTCTACATTCAGATATTTTCACATTTGTTAAGTTAAATACATAAACCTGTAAACCATGCTACATTTTTAGTTTAAAATAAATTACTTTAATTAAATGTAAATATTTACCTTTTAATTTTATTTAATTAAAATAAAAATTAAACAATTTTATATTAATTTTTTTTAAATAATATCTTGTAGTTTAGAGAATGGCCAACAACGAGACTGTAAATGGTTAAATCTATAACGGCCGTATTAAATGAAATAGTTGCAGACTTTGTTTTATGCTATCCATCAGACCCCATTATTTATTTTATTTACACACTATGAGTTTCTTTACTCATTACACGTCCCTAAATGATGTACAGTCGGTTCTTCATGACATATTAATTAATACTCTGCATTTTTTTCACTCCAAATGCAAAGAAATTTAATACAAAATGTGAATTTATTTTAAATTTATTTATAACTGTGTATGAACTTATCTACTCAATTTGACAAAAACAGTCACTTCTACACCCGACTCACAACTAATTGTTGTTCGAATAAAATAAGTATTAATTATATAAATTATAATTAACTGACTATATCTTCTGGACTCACCTAAGTAACACAAACAAAAACAGTCTCTCCAATCGCCTCATGATACGTATATTGATTATATCATGGATATTTTAGGCTTCATTACATGATGGATAAATGTTAGACTACGAGCTTCGTCACGCACTTCACTAGTAAGCTGTGTGTGAAGGCCCATGTAATTACTTGGTGTGCTTATAAAATATATTATATGGTATATCTTCAATTATTTTTTAAGTTAGATTTATCTTTCTCTTCAAGTATCTAAGCATTCTTCTTATGCCATTAAATGCTAGTCTACTTCTTATTTTTCTCCTGAAATACCTAAGCATTCCCCTTATGACAATAAATGCTCGTCTACTTCTTATCCTTCTCTTCAAGTATCGTAGGATTCTCTTTATGACATTGCATGCTCGTCTAGTTCTTATCTTTTTCTTCACTTACCTAAGCATTCTCCTTGTGTCATTAAATGCTCGCCTGCTTCTTATCTTTCATTTCAAGTACCTAAGCATTCTCCTTTTGACATTATATCCTCGTCTACTTCTTGTCTTTCTCGTCAAATACCTAAGCATTCTCCTTGTGTCATTAAATGCTCGTCTGCTTCTTATCTTTCATTTCAAGTACCTAAGCATTCTCCTTTTGACATTATATCCTCGTCTACTTCTTGTCTTTCTCGTCAAATACCTAAGCATTCTCCTTATGCCATTAAATGCTCGCCTGCTTCTTATCTTTCATTTCAAGTACCTAAGCATTCTCCTTTTGACATTATATCCTCGTCTACTTTTTGTCTTTCTCGTCAAATACCTAAGCATTCTCCTTGTGCCATTAAATGCTCGTCTGCTTCTTATCTTTTTCTTCACTTACCTAAGCATTCTCCTTTTGACATTAAATGCTCTTCTACTTGTTATATTTCTCTTCAAGTACCTAAGCATTCTCTTTTTGACATTATATCCTCGTCTACTTCTTATAATTTCTCGTCAAATTCCTAAGCTTTCTTCTTATGTCATTAAATGCTCGTCTACTTCTTATCTTTTTCTTCACTTACCTAAGCATTCTCCTTTTGACATTAAATGCTCTTCTACTTCTTATATTTCTATTCAAGTACCTAAGAATTCTCTTTTAGACAGTAAATGCTCGTCTATTTCTTATCTTATGCAAACGTTTCAGTAAAATAGAATCAGTTTGAAGACAATGGCTATTTATTCATCAGTAGTTTTCGTAATCCGCTTTGAAACTGAAATATTATTTCTGACTGAACGAAAACCACCGCCGAGTAAAATCAAAGCGCAAATACTGTTTGACTGAGACAAAGCTTTGTTCAAGGAAGGGAATCCAATAATAAAGGATAAAAAGGATTAGCAAACAGTGATTTCTCGAGGAGTGTGGAAACGTTCAACATTGCTGACTGGGGAATGATATGGTAACCGAGGTTAGCGTAATCTCGTTAAGGGCCGGGATTGGCGTAACTTGATCAGTCCGCCAGCCATGCGTGTACCAGTGCCTCCCTTCCTCTCGCTCGCTCTAATCTAATATCCGACGATCTGTTCAATAACACCGTTCCCGCAATCAATACCAACATGTTTCGGTTGCTTCAATTACGTCACCTGAACTTCAAGACAAGTTGTTGGATTAAGCTGCAGAAACTGATTGACAAGATCAGACGCTAGTTGTTCGTTCAGAAAATGTTTTGATTATCTTGGACCGTGTGGAAGAGGCACTTCTGGAAATTCTAATGTTCACTTTAGAAAATTTGTATTTTAACAAATGTTTGCGGTAATGAGTGATCCTTAAATATTGGAGAAAATACCTCCCTTCATAAAAATGAAATGAAATGAAAGAGGGCTACTGACTTGAGACTTTGAATTTTGACTTAAGGCTCTAATAGAAATAATTTGGGAATATACCTTAGTCAGGAGTATTCATCCTCTAGTAAAACGTCTTCCCGCTGCAGGCTATGTCAACTCCTCCTCACTCTACGTGCGCCTCACTAGTATGAGAATTTCTAACTACTTTGAAATGGATCTCCTTCGTTTGCATCCCCGTCTAACATCTATCTTCATTCCGGATAAGAAAATGTCTCCTCAAATTGAGCGACCCTGTTTAATGTCATAGGCCTAATTGACCTCTGTTTGCATTCCCAGGTGATCATTTCCTTCGTCTTTCCTCGTTCTGTCGTTTTTGACACAGATAGAGACCTCCAGACGTAGGCCTGTTTTAGGTGCGTATCATACTGAGGAGAATATATACTAAATTTCTTCACATCTGTCCTTCGATGGCGGTAATAGAGACACAGATTGCATTTTTATAACTACAAAAAGAAGAAGAATTTTAAAGAACTACAACTGCCTTTTACTTCTAAAGAATAGTTCGGTTCTAGAGTTTACTCGCTAACTTCCTATTATACCCAAGTTAAGCGACTGTATGTGTTGCATTTTTATTGAATACACAGCTTTCCCATTTGTTAGTTCTCTTTTTCTGGCTTTTGTTGTGCGGGAAGATTATTCTTACTGAACTGTATTTATGAAGTTTATTGCTTTACGTATTTGAGTTAACACTGTTTTAACTGTTATCTTAGAGCTATTGATTTTTTTCTCTTGCTTCCATTATTCAATCATTTAATACTCCAACCAATATTTTTTAGGATTTTATTACTTAGAAATCTCCGCAATCACAAAGTATTTTTATTATTTCTTTTCCTTTGATCTCTTTTCTCCAATCCACTTGTACTTCTTTTAGTAGTTTGTCTTTTACAACTAATTTAAATTGACGTTAGAGCTAGGCCAATCCTTTCCATTGGAAGAGTTCATAATGATATTAAACAAAGGGCTCAGATTAACGTCGCTTGCATATTTATTGCCATTTAATTGCCTGCTTAATGTGCATCTGTAGATAAGCCTTTCTCTATCTTTGGCTACTTGTCTGATCAAATCACATTCATTATAAGTTTCTAACCTTCCAGCTTACGACCTGCTTCGGGATGGGCCGTTTCAAGGGATCATCATATCTGAAAGAAATAGTTTGTGAAATCTTTGTTTGATCACAGACTGATTTTTGTCCACTAGCCAATAAAAGCAGGAGTGACTCTTCTATTAAATTGATTTATAAAAAACCCACAACAAGCTGCAAAACTGAATTCAGTAAACCCGTTTACATCCTTAGTTGTAGCCAGCTTTAGCGATGTTCTTGGAATACTGAGGAGAAAGGCGTCCGGGATTCAATCAGTGACATTTTTTTGCTTGGTCATCGTTTATGTTGTTTTTCTACAGTTTTATTTGAGTACATAAGAGGATTTGGAAAATATGGAACCCTGTAGGGATATAATGGTATTAATTGTCTAAACTTTTTTTTAAAATATAATGACATCATTATTGTGTTCAAAGTTGATCACACAGAAATGTATGAATTCCGTAGCATGAATTTGTCTGTGATCTGTCACGTAGATTAAATACATTAAATAGTTATTAACAGATATTAAATAAAGATTAAGTAACATCATTATTAATGTTTCTTGTTACAGACAGGTGGCTCTTGCAGACCTTATTATCATGAACAAGATAGATTTAGTAACGACGGAAGAAAAAGATTCACTTCGGCTTCATATCAAGTGAGTAGCCTATATTAAAACATTTTAAATCCTTACTCCTGTTTAAAAATTACTGGTTTTATTAAAGCACAAGTAGCCTAAGTTAAAACTTTTAAAATCTTTACTCCTGTTTCAAAAATACTGGTTAAATTAAATCGCAAGTAGCCTAAGTTAAAACTTTTAAAATCTTTACTCCTCTTTAAAAAATACTGGTTTTATTAAATCACAAGTAGCCTAAGTTAAAACTTTTAAAATTCTTACTCCTGTTTCAAAAATACTGGTTTTATTAAATCACAAGTAGCCTAAGTTAAAACTTTTAAAATCTGTACTCCTGTTTCAAAAATACTGGTTTCATTAAATCGCAGGTAGCCTAAGTTAAAACTTTTAAAATCTTTACTCCTGTTTCGAAAATACTGGTTTTATTAAATCACAAGTAGCCTAAGTTAAAACTTTTAAAATCTGTACTACTGTTTCAAAAATACTGGTTTTATTAAATCACAAGTAGCCTAAGTTAAAACTTTTAAAATCTGTACTCCTGTTTCAAAAATACTGGTTTTATTAAATCACAAGTAGCCTAAGTTAAAACTTTTAAAATCCTTACTCCTGTTTCAAAAATACTGGTTTTATTAAATAACAAGTAGCCTAAGTTAAAACTTTTAAAATCCTTACTCCTGTTTCAAAAATACTGGTTTTATTAAATCACAAGTAGCCTAAGTTAAAACTTTTAAAATCTTTACTCCTGTTTCAAAAATACTGGTTTTATTAAATCACAAGTAGCCTAAGTTAAAACTTTTAAAATCTTTACTCCTGTTTCAAAAATACTGGTTTTATTAAATCGCAAGTGCCTAAGTTAAAACTTTTAAAATCCTTACTCCTGTTTCAAAAATTCTGGTTTTATTAAATCACAAGTAGCCTAATTAAAACTTTTAAAATCTGTACTCCTGTTTCAAAAATACTGGTTTTATTAAATCACAAGTAGCCTAAGTTAAAGCTTTTAAAATCCTTACTCCTGTTTCAAAAATACTGGTTTTATTAAATCGCAAGTAGCCTAAGTTAAAACTTTTAAAATCTTTACTCCTGTTTCAAAAATACTGGTTTTATTAAATCGCAAGTAGCCTAAGTTAAAACTTTTAAAATCTTTACTCCTGTTTCAAAAATACTGGTTTTATTAAATCGCAAGTGCCTAAGTTAAAACTTTTAAAATCCTTACTCCTGTTTCAAAAATACTGGTTTTATTAAATCACAAGTAGCCTAATTAAAACTTTTAAAATCTGTACTCCTGTTTCAAAAATACTGGTTTTATTAAATCACAAGTAGCCTAAGTTAAAGCTTTTAAAATCCTTACTCCTGTTTCAAAAATACTGGTTTTATTAAATCGCAAGTAGCCTAAGTTAAAACTTTTAAAATCTTTACTCCTGTTTCAAAAATACTGGTTTTATTAAATCGCAAGTGCCTAAGTTAAAACTTTTAAAATCCTTACTCCTGTTTCAAAAATACTGGTTTTATTAAATCACAAGTAGCCTAATTAAAACTTTTAAAATCTGTACTCCTGTTTCAAAAATACTGGTTTTATTAAATCACAAGTAGCCTAAGTTAAAACTTTTAAAATCTGTATTCCTGTTTCAAAAATACTGGTTTTATTAAATCACAAGTAGCCTAATTAAAACTTTTAAAATCTGTACTCCTGTTTCAAAAATACTGGTTTTATTAAATCACAAGTAGCCTAATTAAAACTTTTAAAATCCTTACTCCTGTTTCAAAAATACTGGTTTTATTAAATCGCAAGTGCCTAAGTTAAAACTTTTAAAATCCTTACCCCTTTTTCAAAAATACTGGTTTCATTAAATCGCAAGTAGCCTAAGTTAAAACTTTTAAAGTCTTTACTCCTATTTCAAAAATACTGGTTTTATTAAATCGCAAGTAGCCTAAGTTAAAGCTTTTAAAATCCTTATTCCTGTTTCAAAAATACTGGTTTTATAAAATAACAAGTAGCCTAAGTTAAAACTTTTAAAATCTGTACTCCTGTTTCAAAAATACTGGTTTTGTTAAATCACAAGTAGCTTAAGTTAAAGCTTTTAAAATCCTTACTCCTGTTTCAAAAATACTGGTTTTATTAAATAACAAGTAGCCTAAGTTAAAGCTTTTAAAATCCTTACTCCTGTTTCAAAAATACTGGTTTCATTAAATCGCAAGGAGCCTAAGTTAAAGCTTTTAAAATCCTTACTCCTGTTTCAAAAATACTGGTTTTATTAAATCGCAAGTGCCTAAGTTAAAACTTTTAAATTCCTTACTCCTGTTTCAAAAATACTGGTTTTATTAAATCACAAGTAGCCTAATTAAAACTTTTAAAATCCTTACTCCTGTTTCAAAAATACTGGTTTTATTAAATCGCAAGTGCCTAAGTTAAAACTTTTAAAATCCTTACTCCTGTTTCAAAAATACTGGTTTTATTAAATCACAAGTAGCCTAATTAAAACTTTTAAAATCTGTACTCCTGTTTCAAAAATACTGGTTTTATTAAATCACAAGTAGCCTAAGTTAAAGCTTTTAAAATCCTTACTCCTGTTTCAAAAATACTGGTTTTATTAAATCGCAAGGAGCCTAAGTTAAAGCTTTTAAAATCCTTACGCCTGTTTCAAAAATACTGGTTTTATTAAATCACAAGTAGCCTAATTAAAAATTTTAAAATCCTTACTCCTGTTTCAAAAATACTGGTTTTATTAAATCGCAAGTGCCTAAGTTAAAACTTTTAAAATCCTTACTCCTGTTTCAAAAATACTGGTTTTATTAAATCACAAGTAGCCTAAGTTAAAACTTTTAAAATCCTTACTCCTGTTTCAAAAATACTGGTTTTATTAAATCACAAGTAGCCTAAGTTAAAACTTTTAAAATCCTTACTCCTGTTTCAAAAATACTGGTTTTATTAAATAACAAGTAGCCTAAGTTAAAACTTTTAAAATCCTTACTCCTGTTTCAAAAATACCGGTTTTATTAAATAACAAGTAGCCTAAGTTAAAGCTTTTAAAATCCTTACTCCTGTTTCAAAAATACTGGTTTTATTAAATAACAAATAGCTGTTTATTTAAGTGTTTCGTGTTGATGTAGAACACAACATGAGGTATCCTCCAAATTCCATCCACTTTCTGTTGCTATTACAATTTGACTATTGCAATTTATACTTATAAGTTGCTAGATTTTGGAAAGTTTACTCCCGTTTATTAAATATTGGTTCTATTTAAATTTGAAATGACACCATGATTACTTGTCTTGTGTTGTTTTAAAACTTTATGTTTTTACCGGACTGAAGAAATGTTTTATTAAATAAATGATTTGAGTGGGATATATGCGTAGTATAGTGTGTGTGTGTGGGCTTGCTAAATCTACTACCAGGCTACTGTGCATTCCCAAATTACACCAGATTTCCCTTTTTCGCGTACACCTATTTTCATTTTACTGTCGTCTTGATGACCTAGTTGTCATTATTAATTTATTAAATTAATTGTTTTACATTCTTCTTTCATTTGTATTTTCAACAAGTAATAGTGTACATAAATAATTTGTTTATAATTACTACGATACTTACTTATCTATTGATGGAAAACTTTTTAATTTCTTTGTTATTTTTCTGCAACTTTTTATACTACATTTACAGGGGTTCACAAAGAACTTCAATTAAAAATTGCAAAGTGTAAAACTCTGAGCAAAGAAGCAGCTCACACCATACTTTTACATCAATTTGTATATACGTTACGTTCTTCGAGGTTGTTTATACGTGGTTTTAAGAGACGGTGTCACGGCTATCAATCGTGTCATAGCTTTATTATATATTCATCTGAATAAATATAAAAATATTTAATACAATGTAAATTTTATAGTTTTTATTTAGTTTAACTTAGAATTAGTCTAACTTAATTGTGTAATTATAATTGTATTGTTTAGATAATTGAAATTAGTTTTAACTCAATTGTATGTGTTTAGTTATTAATATTAGTTAGGCGATGACCTAGTTCGGTCTTTCGCCTGGAAAAAAATATGAGTTAATACATTTAAGACGGGTATTACGCATAAATAACGCGAAATGAATAGTATGTCGCTCGGCCAGCTCTGCTGTCCCTCTTTACATTCGACACGTCCTCTTAGGCATCTTCCAGCAATACTTTATTTATGTCTTTATTATTTTTTATTTTTACTCTCAGAATAGATATTGCTGAAAGAATTTTGTTATGACACTTTATATTACTATTTAATAAAAAATAAAACTCCTTTACAGGCGTAGTAAATAAGGTCTTAGGGTTAAACTCCTTAACAAAGGATTATCCGAGTTCTTTTCAAGCTTGAAAGAGGTCAGTTTTGTAAGAAATTTTATAATAATTTAAAATTTTTGTTTTTTGGGAAATTTAAATGTTATGTTTTCAAGATAGTTTATGTGAAAAACGAGTTGTCAGAATACAGAGAACTCTTAAAATATGAGTTTGTCTTCATATTCAATGTGGGTAAGGATTCATCGCGTGTTATTTCGTCTGCCCTCATATTTGAGAAATTATATTTTCGAGGAACGTCCAAACGGAGTAGTTTATATCTAAAATCTCTCTTAAGTTCAGTAATTCTTTGTAGAATTGTTGTTTCTGATAATGAAATTTTAAAGTTTGCTTCTAAGAGCTTGTTACCTCTTGCAAACCTTCAACCTGACTCCTAAATAAATATCATCCTTTACAATACTTAAATTGAATGCTGGTTAGAGTACGCTCTAACTTTCGAATCTACGTAAATGAAGAACACACATTATATGAGTTATTTTGTCAACTTATGTCTAGTTTTAAATATTGCGAAATATGCTGTTTAATTTTAATCTGTCTTTCCATTCCTTCTGCTAGATGAACACATTAGCTCACACTCTCCGGATATATATCTTGTACAAATTTTCAGTCGTTAATAAAATACGTTTTTATTCATCCAGTCAAGCTCAAATGCATTTTTTAAACATATGGTGGATAAAAATTGATGCTAATACAGTTTTTTCAATTTTGTTTTTCAATAATCAAACTATAAAAATCTAGAGGGTCTAGGTTGGATTCAAACTGAGTATCTTCATGTTCGAAGTCTAGCGCTTTGGCAATGAGCCGACTTCCCCACAGTTGTGAATTTCATCCTTATCTGGTTTTCGTCTAAACTTTCATTGCACAACCTTAAATTAATTGTTGCCATGGGTACCACACAATATCAAATATAACGAATAGAATTAAAAATGAATGAGAATAAAATACTATTTATTAGGAATATACTGTGGTTGAATTAAATAATAAATATACAAAAACCTCTTAACCACAAACGTTTTTTCTATTTTACTCTTATGTACATTTCAGTTACCAAGTAACCATCCTCAGAGGGATAACATACGAAAACTGTGTATGTTATGGAGTCTTTGTATGTTATCCCTCTGAGGATGGTTACTTGGTAACTGAAATGTACAAAAGGTTAAAAAAAAGTTTGTGATTAAGAGGTTTTTGTGTATTTATTAAGAATAAAATAAACAAACAAACTGGATTAACGGTATCAAACCTTGCTTCACAAACGAACAATGCGAAAGGAAGGCGAAAAAAACTACAACACAATGTAAACGACAAAAAAGAAAGCGTATAAACATTAACAAGCGAAACTAATAGTACAACACCATACATAGAAAGGGAAATAGAAAATTGCAAGGAAACGTGCTTTCTACTTTGCCACCTAATGTGTTATTCTGACAAAAATAAATTTTCTTTTGTTGATTTAAGTAGGGACTGACTTTAAAAAAAGGTGTATTACTTGTTCTATAATTAATTTAGATTTGTCTGCATCAGCTATCTCTTTTTTTCTGGAATGTCAATATCACATCCCACTTTCAAAATGAAATTTTAACCAGTGTTAATGTTTGGATTTAGTTACTCGAGTGAAAATAAGTCATTGTCAACTTCTGTTTAATTATAAGCGTTAGTTTGTTGTAAAACGACAATTAATTTTAATATAAACTACCAATTCCCCATAAATAAACATGAACAAATTAATCCTTTACTAGAAGGATTTACTCAGTTGTATTGAATTGTACACTGTGCTTTCGATTTCTACTGGTCAGCAGTACACCAGCAGTAAACTGTTACATTTTTACCCGTGCTAACAAGATATCATAATCACTTATAAAATACCTTTTATTTAAAATATTTGCGAAGGCGTGATTAAATTCCAATAACTGCATACCTCGCTCGACATATCCCTGTTAATTTGTCGACAAAGCACAATAGAAGCTGTGCAATATCACTTTGACGTTTACCAGTTTTTCAGGAATGAATAGAATAGAGGTATTAATATAGAGATAGGGTAGGGCCAGTGATGCGTAATGGGTGTGGACAATAGCAGCTAACACTTTGATCTGTTGTGTACAGGAGCATCAATGGAGCAGCGACTGTGCTGGAGACATCCAAATGCGCGTAAGTAACCTTAGCCATTGTTGCCTCCTCTAATATTAGTTCTGTCTCTTTGAACTTTCTCTTTATTAAATCTCAAAGTATTGCTACCAATAAAAAAGATACAATTTTCACACTTTTAATATTGATCGTTGTTGAAATATTTTATAACCTTGTTGTACAATAAGTGAATAAGTGTGCAATAAATTAATTTTAAACTTGGGTGGCAAAACCACTTTCGTTAAAGTATTAGTGGCAGTGGTGTGTGTGTGTGTGTGTGTGTGTGTGTGTGTGTGTGTGGGTGGGTGTGTGTGTGGGTGTGTGTGGGTGTGTGTGTGTATGTGTGTGTGTGTGTGTGTGTGTGTGTGGGTGTGTGTGGGTGTGTGGGTGTGTGTGTGTGTGTGTGTGTGTGTGTGTGTGTGTGTGTGTGTGGTGTGTGTGTGTGTGTGTGTGTGTGTGTGTGTGTGTGTGTGTGTGGGTGTGTGTGGGTGTGTGTGTGTGTGTGTGTGTGGGTGGGTGTTTGTGGGTGTGTGTGTGTGTGTGTGTGTGTGTGTGTGTGTGTGTGGTGTGTGTGTGTGTGTGTGTGTGTGTGTGTGTGTGTGTGGGTGTGTGTGTGTGGTGTGTGTGTGTGTGTGTGTGTGTGTGTGTGTGTGTGTGTGTGTGTGTGTGTTGGGGGTGCGCGCCAGCGTGCACGTGTATGTATAAAGTATTATTGGCTATGTACTGATAGTTATTACCATTCGTGTGTTTAAGCATTACTACAGATACTTCTATTTCCGATAAAACAAGTAATAAAATATTATTACAAATTAACACGTCAAAACCAATTACATTTTAATTGAATTTATTTACATTATTTTTTTTTTAAATTAAATTCTCTACAAATGTTATTGAACATATTTCTTTGTTTATAAGCAAATTTAACTTTTATTGTAGAGTTATTGTAGTCTAAACGCAAAAAAGTGTTTTCGACCCTAACCTTTTTTTACTTTACTCCAATTTTCTCCTAAACTATTGTGGATTAGAGTTCTTGGACAGCTTTTATACGATTTGTCAGTTACATGAAACTTATCTAATTACCAAACCTAATTAATGCCCTAAACACATCTTTCACAGAGGGAGCTGAATTTTAGGTGAAATCTTTGATCCTGTATAACTCGACAACGAAGCATTTCCGGTTCCATGTTTATATGCATTTTTTAATGTATATATATATATATATATATATATATATATATATATATATATATATATAACCTTTTTCACATTTCAATACTTTCACGTCTAGTCTTATGTTAGATTATTTTATTATTATTATTATTGTTATCTGCTTATTATTATTGCTTTAACTTTTGACGGCTTTTCTGTTATCTATTAATTTCTTACGTCTTGGCAATCATCTCTCCTAGAATCAGCTGTTTATAGTGAAGACGGGAAACGTTTGTTATGACGTGACAGATGTCGGCTGTCAGAACATGTGTAATATACTGTTAGAGAACATGTCATTCTTAATATTTGCATTCTGTAAATTGAAATCTCACAAACACAGTGTGTTTGGTGCCTCTTCCCGAAACGTATATAAACGTTCTTGTTTGCAAACGGGTTACGTCCGTAAACATATAGGCTACGTGTTACAAATTATAAAATATGTCTTACAAGTATACTTTGAGTTTAAAACAGCAGCTTTTAATTTCTGAGACAGATTTAGATATCCCTTGAAAAATCCGTTATAATTCAGTATATTTTTCAGAGTCGTTCTATTTAGCCTTGCAAACAATTTACATTAATATTACTTCCACTTGGATCAGAAGTCAAATTTAGTTCTGGTTTTATTATCTTACAGCTGTTTCGCGCTCATAGCATTTTCAGGACTTCGTGTTTTTTAAACGTATTTTATGGATCTGTTCGAATAATTTTATTTTATGTGACGCTCATTAAGGTATCTAAAAATATGCAAACGTGAAATAGTCCTGAAGATGGCGCGTAGTGAACGTGAAACAATATGATCAATGCCTGGTCACAATTGATGAGTCAATTTTTTAATTTTGAAAAAAACACTCCTCAAATTATTTTTTTAAATGTATAACAACGTTATTATTATTATTTTTGTGCGCGGCCATTTTGACAAATAATTAGTGATCCCCAGAATATCGTTAGGTCAAAACCAAGCAATCTTAAAACATTGCAAAAGTTCTTCTACGTTGCTAACTTGCCTATTTGGGTTGTTGTCGACCTCCGAAACCTGTTTCTTATAGTTTTATAGTTTTACACCAGACCTTTATAGTTCAGCCCTGTTGTACAATGGCTTGTGAATTATTGTACTGAGTTATAATAAATCCTACGGGGGGGGGGGGAGCTTGTAGAAACTTTTTTATGATCCCGGTCTAGTCGCGAAGTACGTGATCTTGCACTTATCCCTGCATCTCCTACTTAGGGTTATGCATCCCTATTTTTGCCCTACTTTATTCCTAAGTATTATTATCAATAATTCTGTATCATTCAAAGGCTGTTATTAATCATAGCTCGTAACTTTCTAATCATTGCAATATGCAATACACAATGCAGTAACCTAGCTGGTGTTTTCAATTACACACAGTAAATACGTTAAGATTCGAAATGGTAAAATGAAAGCATTTAAATGTGTTTAAAATTAACTTGTATATTGCCGACTTCAAAAATGTAGGAAACATTGGATTCGATCTGTTGCTATGTTTTTAAAAAAACTGTTTGCCCAGTGAGTATTTGCCGACGTATCTTTTCGAATGACTAGTGGTCCCATGTCAGTTTTGTAATGATCTGCCCAATACTCTGTCAGTATTTAAGAATTTTTTAAATGATAATAGAAAACATATTGCCTTGGTTTCGATAAAACTAGTTCAGTGATAAAATAAATGTTAAGACGGTTGAATATCGAGTCAAAATTTTTTTATTAATAAATAGTTAGAGAAATAATAGTTGTGTAAATAAAAGAATTTCCACTCAATATTCAACCGTCTTATCGTTTCTTTAATTTTTATTTCGAGTGCTCAAATAAATAAAGTTTAGTAAATATTTTGAAACTACTGAACAAATTTCGATTACCTATTTTTGTAAGTGAAAGGAAATCGTATCACCTCTATGATTTCATTTTGTAAGGACTGGGACAGTAGTTATATTTTTTTACATTTGTCCAACGATTAATTCGGAAAAAGTACTAATTTTGATTATTGCTTTAAAAATCTTCCTCATGTAACATTTCAGTTGTCTAACAATTGGCCCAGTTTGTGGATAGAAATTTATATTTTACCTTATTTTGATGTTTATCCAGCGAAACTGTTTAATTGAGTTTGAATTTTACCAACGTACTATTTATGGCCCCTTTGTATGATTCACTCACCATGTACACGGTGTATCTGCGCGCTCTGGCATCTAGAACTCCTACGCAAGTGCTATGATTCACTCACCATGTACACGGTGTATCTGCGCGCTCTGGCATCTAGAACTCCTACGCAAGTGCTATGATTCACTCACCATGTACACGGTGTATCTGCGCGCTCTGGCATCTAGAACTCCTACGCAAGTGCTATGATTCACTCACCATGTACACGGTGTATCTGCGCGCTCTGGCATCTAGAACTCCTACGCAAGTGCTATGATTCACTCACCATGTACACGGTGTATCTGCGCGCTCTGGCATCTAGAACTCCTACGCAAGTGCTATGATTCACTCACCATGTACACGGTGTATCTGCGCGCTCTGGCATCTAGAACTCCTACGCAAGTGCTATGATTCACTCACCATGTACACGGTGTATCTGCGCGCTCTGGCATCTAGAACTCCTACGCAAGTGCTATGATTCACTCACCATGTACACGGTGTATCTGCGCGCTCTGGCATCTAGAACTCCTACGCAAGTGCTATGATTCACTCACCATGTACACGGTGTATCTGCGCGCTCTGGCATCTAGAACTCCTACGCAAGTGCTATGATTCACTCACCATGTACACGGTGTATCTGCATGCTCTGGCATCTAGAACTCCTACGCAAGTGCTATGATTCACTCACCATGTACACGGTGTATCTGCGCGCTCTGGCATCTAGAACTCCTACGCAAGTGCTATGATTCACTCACCATGTACACGGTGTATCTGCGCGCTCTGGCATCTAGAACTCCTACGCAAGTGCTATGATTCACTCACCATGTACACGGTGTATCTGCGCGCTCTGGCATCTAGAACTCCTACGCAAGTGCTATGATTCACTCACCATGTACACGGTGTATCTGCGCGCTCTGGCATCTAGAACTCCTACGCAAGTGCTATGATTCACTCACCATGTACACGGTGTATCTGCGCGCTCTGGCATCTAGAACTCCTACGCAAGTGCTATGATTCACTCACCATGTACACGGTGTATCTGCATGCTCTGGCATCTAGAACTCCTACGCAAGTGCTATGATTCACTCACCATGTACACGGTGTATCTGCATGCTCTGGCATCTAGAACTCCTACGCAAGTGCTATGATTCACTCACCATGTACACGGTGTATCTGCGCGCTCTGGCATCTGGAACTCCTACGCAAGTGCTATGATTCACTCACCATGTACACGGTGTATCTGCGCGCTCTGGCATCTAGAACTCCTACGCAAGTGCTATGATTCACTCACCATGTACACGGTGTATCTGCGCGCTCTGGCATCTAGAACTCCTACGCAAGTGCTATGATTCACTCACCATGTACACGGTGTATCTGCGCGCTCTGGCATCTAGAACTCCTACGCAAGTGCTATGATTCACTCACCATGTACACGGTGTATCTGCGCGCTCTGGCATCTAGAACTCCTACGCAAGTGCTATGATTCACTCACCATGTACACGGTATATCTGCGCGCTCTGGCATCTAGAACTCCTACGCAAGTGCTATGATTCACTCACCATGTACACGGTGTATCTGCGCGCTCTGGCATCTAGAACTCCTACGCAAGTGCTATGATTCACTCACCATGTACACGGTGTATCTGCGCGCTCTGGCATCTAGAACTCCTACGCAACTGCTATGATTCACTCACCATGTACACGGTGTATCTGCGCGCTCTGGCATCTAGAACTCCTACGCAACTGCTATGATTCACTCACCATGTACACGGTGTATCTGCGCGCTCTGGCATCTAGAACTCCTACGCAAGTGCTATGATTCACTCACCATGTACACGGTGTATCTGCGCGCTCTGGCATCTAGAACTCCTACGCAACTGCTATGATTCACTCACCATGTACACGGTGTATCTGCGCGCTCTGGCATCTAGAACTCCTACGCAAGTGCTATGATTCACTCACCATGTACACGGTGTATCTGCATGCTCTGGCATCTAGAACTCCTACGCAAGTGCTATGATTCACTCACCATGTACACGGTGTATCTGCGCGCTCTGGCATCTAGAACTCCTACGCAACTGCTATGATTCACTCACCATGTACACGGTGTATCTGCGCGCTCTGGCATCTAGAACTCCTACGCAAGTGCTATGATTCACTCACCATGTACACGGTGTATCTGCGCACTCTGGCATCTAGAACTCCTACGCAACTGCTATGATTCACTCACCATGTACACGGTGTATCTGCGCGCTCTGGCATCTAGAACTCCTACGCAACTGCTATGATTCACTCACCATGTACACGGTGTATCTGCGCGCTCTGGCATCTAGAACTCCTACGCAACTGCTATGATTCACTCACCATGTACACGGTGTATCTGCGCGTTCTGGCATCTAGAACTCCTACGCAACTGCTATGATTCACTCACCATGTACACGGTGTATCTGCGCGCTCTGGCATCTAGAACTCCTACGCAAGTGCTATGATTCACTCACCATGTACACGGTATATCTGCGCGCTCTGGCATCTAGAACTCCTACGCAACTGCTATGATTCACTCACCATGTACACGGTGTATCTGCGCGCTCTGGCATCTAGAACTCCTACGCAACTGCTATGATTCACTCACCATGTACACGGTATATCTGCGCGCTCTGGCATCTAGAACTCCTACGCAAGTGCTATGATTCACTCACCATGTACACGGTATATCTGCGCGCTCTGGCATCTAGAACTCCTACGCAAGTGCTATGATTCACTCACCATGTACACGGTATATCTGCGCGCTCTGGCATCTAGAACTCCTACGCAAGTGCTATGATTCACTCACCATGTACACGGTATATCTGCGCGCTCTGGCATCTAGAACTCCTACGCAAGTGCTATGATTCACTCACCATGTACACGGTATATCTGCGCGCTCTGGCATCTAGAACTCCTACGCAAGTGCTATGATTCACTCACCATGTACACGGTATATCTGCGCGCTCTGGCATCTAGAACTCCTACGCAAGTGCTATGATTCACTCATCATGTACACGGTATATCTGCGCGCTCTGGCATCTAGAACTCCTACGCAAGTGCTATGATTCACTCACCATGTACACGGTATATCTGCGCGCTCTGGCATCTAGAACTCCTACGCAACTGCTATGATTCACTCACCATGTACACGGTGTATCTGCGCGCTCTGGCATCTAGAACTCCTACGCAACTGCTATGATTCACTCACCATGTACACGGTATATCTGCGCGCTCTGGCATCTAGAACTCCTACGCAAGTGCTATGATTCACTCACCATGTACACGGTATATCTGCGCGCTCTGGCATCTAGAACTCCTACGCAAGTGCTATGATTCACTCACCATGTACACGGTATATCTGCGCGCTCTGGCTTCTAGAACTCCTACGCAAGTGCTATGATTCACTCACCATGTACACGGTATATCTGCGCGCTCTGGCATCTAGAACTCCTACGCAAGTGCTATGATTCACTCACCATGTACACGGTATATCTGCGCGCTCTGGCATCTAGAACTCCTACGCATGTGCTATGATTCACTCACCATGTACACGGTATATCTGCGCGCTCTGGCATCTAGAACTCCTACGCAACTGCTATGATTCACTCACCATGTACAAGGTGTATCTGCGCGCTCTGGCATCTAGAACTCCTACGCAACTGCTATGATTCACTCACCATGTACACGGTATATCTGCGCGCTCTGGCATCTAGAACTCCTACGCAAGTGCTATGATTCACTCACCATGTACACGGTATATCTGCGCGCTCTGGCATCTAGAACTCCTACGCAAGTGCTATGATTCACTCACCATGTACACGGTATATCTGCGCGCTCTGGCATCTAGAACTCCTACGCAAGTGCTATGATTCACTCACCATGTACACGGTATATCTGCGCGCTCTGGCTTCTAGAACTCCTACGCAAGTGCTATGATTCACTCACCATGTACACGGTATATCTGCGCGCTCTGGCATCTAGAACTCCTACGCAAGTGCTATGATTCACTCACCATGTACACGGTATATCTGCGCGCTCTGGCATCTAGAACTCCTACGTAAGTGCTATGATTCACTCACCATGTACACGGTATATCTGCGCGCTCTGGCATCTAGAACTCCTACGCAACTGCTATGATTCACTCACCATGTACACGGTATATCTGCGCGCTCTGGCATCTAGAACTCCTACGCAAGTGCTATGATTCACTCACCATGTACACGGTATATCTGCGCGCTCTGGCATCTAGAACTCCTACGCAACTGCTATGATTCACTCACCATGTACACGGTGTATCTGCGCGCTCTGGCATCTAGAACTCCTACGCAACTGCTATGATTCACTCACCATGTACACGGTATATCTGCGCGCTCTGGCATCTAGAACTCCTACGCAAGTGCTATGATTCACTCACCATGTACACGGTATATCTGCGCGCTCTGGCATCTAGAACTCCTACGCAAGTGCTATGATTCACTCACCATGTACACGGTGTATCTGCGCGCTCTGGCATCTAGAACTCCTACGCAAGTGCTATGATTCACTCACCATGTACACGGTATATCTGCGCGCTCTGGCATCTAGAACTCCTACGCAAGTGCTATGATTCACTCACCATGTACACGGTATATCTGCGCGCTCTGGCATCTAGAACTCCTACGCAAGTGCTATGATTCACTCACCATGTACACGGTATATCTGCGCGCTCTGGCATCTAGAACTCCTACGCAACTGCTATGATTCACTCACCATGTACACGGTATATCTGCGCGCTCTGGCATCTAGAACTCCTACGCAAGTGCTATGATTCACTCACCATGTACACGGTGTATCTGCGCGCTCTGGCATCTAGAACTCCTACGCAAGTGCTATGATTCACTCACCATGTACACGGTATATCTGCGCGCTCTGGCATCTAGAACTCCTACGCAACTGCTATGATTCACTCACCATGTACACGGTGTATCTGCGCGCTCTGGCATCTAGAACTCCTACGCAACTGCTATGATTCACTCACCATGTACACGGTGTATCTGCGCGCTCTGGCATCTAGAACTCCTACGCAACTGCTATGATTCACTCACCATGTACACGGTGTATCTGCGCGCTCTGGCATCTAGAACTCCTACGCAACTGCTATGATTCACTCACCATGTACACGGTATATCTGCGCGCTCTGGCATCTAGAACTCCTACGCAAGTGCTATGATTCACTCACCATGTACACGGTGTATCTGCATGCTCTGGCATCTAGAACTCCTACGCAACTGCTATGATTCACTCACCATGTACACGGTGTATCTGCATGCTCTGGCATCTAGAACTCCTACGCAACTGCTATGATTCACTCACCATGTACACGGTGTATCTGCATGCTCTGGCATCTAGAACTCCTACGCAACTGCTATGATTCACTCACCATGTACACGGTGTATCTGCATGCTCTGGCATCTAGAACTCCTACGCAACTGCTATGATTCACTCACCATGTACACGGTGTATCTGCATGCTCTGGCATCTAGAACTCCTACGCAACTGCTATGATTCACTCACCATGTACACGGTGTATCTGCATGCTCTGGCATCTAGAACTCCTACGCAACTGCTATGATTCACTCACCATGTACACGGTGTATCTGCATGCTCTGGCATCTAGAACTCCTACGCAAGTGCTATGATTCACTCACCATGTACACGGTGTATCTGCGCGCTCTGGCATCTAGAACTCCTACGCAAGTGCTATGATTCACTCACCATGTACACGGTGTATCTGCGCGCTCCTGCATCTAGAACTCCTACGCAAGTGCTATGATTCACTCACCATGTACACGGTATATCTGCGCGCTCTGGCATCTAGAACTCCTACGCAAGTGCTATGATTCACTCACCATGTACACGGTGTATCTGCATGCTCTGGCATCTAGAACTCCTACGCAACTGCTATGATTCACTCACCATGTACACGGTGTATCTGCATGCTCTGGCATCTAGAACTCCTACGCAACTGCTATGATTCACTCACCATGTACACGGTGTATCTGCATGCTCTGGCATCTAGAACTCCTACGCAACTGCTATGATTCACTCACCATGTACACGGTGTATCTGCATGCTCTGGCATCTAGAACTCCTACGCAACTGCTATGATTCACTCACCATGTACACGGTGTATCTGCATGCTCTGGCATCTAGAACTCCTACGCAACTGCTATGATTCACTCACCATGTACACGGTGTATCTGCATGCTCTGGCATCTAGAACTCCTACGCAACTGCTATGATTCACTCACCATGTACACGGTGTATCTGCATGCTCTGGCATCTAGAACTCCTACGCAAGTGCTATGATTCACTCACCATGTACACGGTGTATCTGCGCGCTCTGGCATCTAGAACTCCTACGCAACTGCTATGATTCACTCACCATGTACACGGTGTATCTGCATGCTCTGGCATCTAGAACTCCTACGCAACTGCTATGATTCACTCACCATGTACACGGTGTATCTGCATGCTCTGGCATCTAGAACTCCTACGCAACTGCTATGATTCACTCACCATGTACACGGTGTATCTGCATGCTCTGGCATCTAGAACTCCTACGCAACTGCTATGATTCACTCACCATGTACACGGTGTATCTGCATGCTCTGGCATCTAGAACTCCTACGCAACTGCTATGATTCACTCACCATGTACACGGTGTATCTGCATGCTCTGGCATCTAGAACTCCTACGCAACTGCTATGATTCACTCACCATGTACACGGTGTATCTGCATGCTCTGGCATCTAGAACTCCTACGCAACTGCTATGATTCACTCACCATGTACACGGTGTATCTGCATGCTCTGGCATCTAGAACTCCTACGCAAGTGCTATGATTCACTCACCATGTACACGGTGTATCTGCGCGCTCTGGCATCTAGAACTCCTACGCAACTGCTATGATTCACTCACCATGTACACGGTGTATCTGCATGCTCTGGCATCTAGAACTCCTACGCAAGTGCTATGATTCACTCACCATGTACACGGTGTATCTGCATGCTCTGGCATCTAGAACTCCTACGCAAGTGCTATGATTCACTAACCATGTACACGGTGTATCTGCGCGCTCTGGCATCTAGAACTCCTACGCAACTGCTATGATTCACTCACCATGTACACGGTATATCTGCGCGCTCTGGCATCTAGAACTCCTACGCAACTGCTATGATTCACTCACCATGTACACGGTGTATCTGCGCGCTCTGGCATCTAGAACTCCTACGCAAGTGCTATGATTCACTCACCATGTACACGGTGTATCTGCATGCTCTGGCATCTAGAACTCCTACGCAAGTGCTATGATTCGCTCACCATGTACACGGTGTATCTGCGCGCTCTGGCATCTAGAACTCCTACGCAAGTGCTATGATTCACTCACCATGTACACGGTGTATCTGCATGCTCTGGCATCTAGAACTCCTACGCAAGTGCTATGATTCACTCACCATGTACACGGTGTATCTGCGCGCTCTGGCATCTAGAACTCCTACGCAAGTGCTATGATTCACTCACCATGTACACGGTGTATCTGCATGCTCTGGCATCTAGAACTCCTACGCAAGTGCTATGATTCACTCACCATGTACACGGTGTATCTGCGCGCTCTGGCATCTAGAACTCCTACGCAAGTGCTATGATTCACTCACCATGTACACGGTGTATCTGCATGCTCTGGCATCTAGAACTCCTACGCAAGTGCTATGATTCGCTCACCATGTACACGGTGTATCTGCGCGCTCTGGCATCTAGAACTCCTACGCAAGTGCTATGATTCACTCACCATGTACACGGTGTATCTGCATGCTCTGGCATCTAGAACTCCTACGCAAGTGCTATGATTCACTCACCATGTACACGGTGTATCTGCATGCTCTGGCATCTAGAACTCCTACGCAAGTGCTATGATTCGCTCACCATGTACACGGTGTATCTGCGCGCTCTGGCATCTAGAACTCCTACGCAAGTGCTATGATTCACTCACCATGTACACGGTGTATCTGCATGCTCTGGCATCTAGAACTCCTACGCAAGTGCTATGATTCGCTCACCATGTACACGGTGTATCTGCGCGCTCTGGCATCTAGAACTCCTACGCAAGTGCTATGATTCACTCACCATGTACACGGTGTATCTGCATGCTCTGGCATCTAGAACTCCTACGCAAGTGCTATGATTCACTCACCATGTACACGGTGTATCTGCATGCTCTGGCATCTAGAACTCCTACGCAAGTGCTATGATTCACTCACCATGTACACGGTGTATCTGCGCGCTCTGGCATCTAGAACTCCTACGCAAGTGCTATGATTCACTCACCATGTACACGGTGTATCTGCATGCTCTGGCATCTAGAACTCCTACGCAAGTGCTATGATTCACTCACCATGTACACGGTGTATCTGCGCGCTCTGGCATCTAGAACTCCTACGCAAGAGCTATGATTCACTCACCATGTACACGGTGTATCTGCGCGCTCTGGCATCTAGAACTCCTACGCAACTGCTATGATTCACTCACCGTGTACACGGTGTATCTGCGCGCTCTGGCATCTAGAACTCCTACGCAACTGCTATGATTCACTCACCATGTACACGGTGTATCTGCGCGCTCTGGCATCTAGAACTCCTACGCAACTGCTATGATTCACTCACCATGTACACGGTGTATCTGCGCGCTCTGGCATCTAGAACTCCTACGCAACTGCTATGATTCACTCACCATGTACACGGTGTATCTGCGCGCTCTGGCATCTAGAACTCCTACGCAACTGCTATGATTCACTCACCGTGTACACGGTGTATCTGCGCGCTCTGGCATCTAGAACTCCTACGCAACTGCTATGATTCACTCACCATGTACACGGTGTATCTGCGCGCTCTGGCATCTAGAACTCCTACGCAACTGCTATGATTCACTCACCATGTACACGGTGTATCTGCGCGCTCTGGCATCTAGAACTCCTACGCAACTGCTATGATTCACTCACCATGTACACGGTGTATCTGCGCGCTCTGGCATCTAGAACTCCTACGCAACTGCTATGATTCACTCACCATGTACACGGTGTATCTGCGCGCTCTGGCATCTAGAACTCCTACGCAACTGCTATGATTCACTCACCGTGTACACGGTGTATCTGCGCGCTCTGGCATCTAGAACTCCTACGCAACTGCTATGATTCACTCACCATGTACACGGTGTATCTGCGCGCTCTGGCATCTAGAACTCCTACGCAACTGCTATGATTCACTCACCATGTACACGGTGTATCTGCATGCTCTGGCATCTAGAACTCCTACGCAAGTGCTATGATTCACTCACCATGTACACGGTGTATCTGCGCGCTCTGGCATCTAGAACTCCTACGCAAGTGCTATGATTCACTCACCATGTACACGGTGTATCTGCATGCTCTGGCATCTAGAACTCCTACGCAAGTGCTATGATTCACTCACCATGTACACGGTGTATCTGCGCGCTCTGGCATCTAGAACTCCTACGCAAGTGCTATGATTCACTCACCATGTACACGGTGTATCTGCATGCTCTGGCATCTAGAACTCCTACGCAAGTGCTATGATTCACTCACCATGTACACGGTGTATCTGCGCGCTCTGGCATCTAGAACTCCTACGCAAGTGCTATGATTCACTCACCATGTACACGGTGTATCTGCATGCTCTGGCATCTAGAACTCCTACGCAAGTGCTATGATTCACTCACCATGTACACGGTGTATCTGCGCGCTCTGGCATCTAGAACTCCTACGCAAGTGCTATGATTCACTCACCATGTACACGGTGTATCTGCGCGCTCTGGCATCTAGAACTCCTACGCAAGTGCTATGATTCACTCACCATGTACACGGTGTATCTGCGCGCTCTGGCATCTAGAACTCCTACGCAAGTGCTATGATTCACTCACCATGTACACGGTGTATCTGCATGCTCTGGCATCTAGAACTCCTACGCAAGTGCTATGATTCACTCACCATGTACACGGTGTATCTGCGCGCTCTGGCATCTAGAACTCCTACGCAACTGCTATGATTCACTCACCATGTACACGGTGTATCTGCGCGCTCTGGCATCTAGAACTCCTACGCAAGTGCTATAATTCACTCACCATGTACACGGTGTATCTGCATGCTCTGGCATCTAGAACTCCTACGCAAGTGCTATGATTCACTCACCATGTACACGGTGTATCTGCATGCTCTGGCATCTAGAACTCCTACGCAACTGCTATGATTCACTCACCATGTACACGGTATATCTGCGCGCTCTGGCATCTAGAACTCCTACGCAAGTGCTATGATTCGCTCACCATGTACACGGTGTATCTGCGCGCTCTGGCATCTAGAACTCCTACGCAAGTGCTATGATTCACTCACTATGTACACGGTGTATCTGCGCGCTCTGGCATCTAGAACTCCTACGCAAGTGCTATGATTCGCTCACCATGTACACGGTGTATCTGCGCGCTCTGGCATCTAGAACTCCTACGCAAGTGCTATGATTCACTCACCATGTACACGGTGTATCTGCGCGTTCTGGCATCTAGAACTCCTACGCAAGTGCTATGATTCGCTCACCATGTACACGGTGTATCTGCGCGCTCTGGCATCTAGAACTCCTACGCAAGTGCTATGATTCGCTCACCATGTACACGGTGTATCTGCGCGCTCTGGCATCTAGAACTCCTACGCAAGTGCTATGATTCACTCACTATGTACACGGTGTATCTGCGCGCTCTGGCATCTAGAACTCCTACGCAAGTGCTATGATTCGCTCACCATGTACACGGTATATCTGCGCGCTCTGGCATCTAGAACTCCTACGCAACTGCTATGATTCACTCACCATGTACACGGTGTATCTGCGCGCTCTGGCATCTAGAACTCCTACGCAACTGCTATGATTCACTCACCATGTACACGGTATATCTGCGCGCTCTGGCATCTAGAACTCCTACGCAAGTGCTATGATTCACTCACCATGTACACGGTATATCTGCGCGCTCTGGCATCTAGAACTCCTACGCAAGTGCTATGATTCACTCACCATGTACACGGTATATCTGCGCGCTCTGGCATCTAGAACTCCTACGCAAGTGCTATGATTCACTCACCATGTACACGGTATTTCTGCGCGCTCTGGCATCTAGAACTCCTACGCAAGTGCTATGATTCACTCACCATGTACACGGTATATCTGCGCGCTCTGGCATCTAGAACTCCTACGCAAGTGCTATGATTCACTCACCATGTACACGGTATATCTGCGCGCTCTGGCATCTAGAACTCCTACGCAAGTGCTATGATTCACTCACCATGTACACGGTATATCTGCGCGCTCTGGCATCTAGAACTCCTACGCAAGTGCTATGATTCACTCACCATGTACACGGTATATCTGCGCGCTCTGGCATCTAGAACTCCTACGCAACTGCTATGATTCACTCACCATGTACACGGTGTATCTGCGCGCTCTGGCATCTAGAACTCCTACGCAACTGCTATGATTCACTCACCATGTACACGGTATATCTGCGCGCTCTGGCATCTAGAACTCCTACGCAAGTGCTATGATTCACTCACCATGTACACGGTATATCTGCGCGCTCTGGCATCTAGAACTCCTACGCAAGTGCTATGATTCACTCACCATGTACACGGTATATCTGCGCGCTCTGGCATCTAGAACTCCTACGCAAGTGCTATGATTCACTCACCATGTACACGGTATATCTGCGCGCTCTGGCATCTAGAACTCCTACGCAAGTGCTATGATTCACTCACCATGTACACGGTATATCTGCGCGCTCTGGCATCTAGAACTCCTACGCAAGTGCTATGATTTACTCACCATGTACACGGTATATCTGCGCGCTCTGGCATCTAGAACTCCTACGCATGTGCTATGATTCACTCACCATGTACACGGTATATCTGTGCGCTCTGGCATCTAGAACTCCTACGCAACTGCTATGATTCACTCACCATGTACACGGTGTATCTGCGCGCTCTGGCATCTAGAACTCCTACGCAACTGCTATGATTCACTCACCATGTACACGGTATATCTGCGCGCTCTGGCATCTAGAACTCCTACGCAAGTGCTATGATTCACTCACCATGTACACGGTATATCTGCGCGCTCTGGCATCTAGAACTCCTACGCAAGTGCTATGATTCACTCACCATGTACACGGTATATCTGCGCGCTCTGGCATCTAGAACTCCTACGCAAGTGCTATGATTCACTCACCATGTACACGGTATATCTGCGCGCTCTGGCTTCTAGAACTCCTACGCAAGTGCTATGATTCACTCACCATGTACACGGTATATCTGCGCGCTCTGGCATCTAGAACTCCTACGCAAGTGCTATGATTCACTCACCATGTACACGGTATATCTGCGCGCTCTGGCATCTAGAACTCCTACGTAAGTGCTATGATTCACTCACCATGTACACGGTATATCTGCGCGCTCTGGCATCTAGAACTCCTACGCAACTGCTATGATTCACTCACCATGTACACGGTATATCTGCGCGCTCTGGCATCTAGAACTCCTACGCAAGTGCTATGATTCACTCACCATGTACACGGTATATCTGCGCGCTCTGGCATCTAGAACTCCTACGCAACTGCTATGATTCACTCACCATGTACACGGTGTATCTGCGCGCTCTGGCATCTAGAACTCCTACGCAACTGCTATGATTCACTCACCATGTACACGGTATATCTGCGCGCTCTGGCATCTAGAACTCCTACGCAAGTGCTATGATTCACTCACCATGTACACGGTATATCTGCGCGCTCTGGCATCTAGAACTCCTACGCAAGTGCTATGATTCACTCACCATGTACACGGTGTATCTGCGCGCTCTGGCATCTAGAACTCCTACGCAAGTGCTATGATTCACTCACCATGTACACGGTATATCTGCGCGCTCTGGCATCTAGAACTCCTACGCAAGTGCTATGATTCACTCACCATGTACACGGTATATCTGCGCGCTCTGGCATCTAGAACTCCTACGCAAGTGCTATGATTCACTCACCATGTACACGGTATATCTGCGCGCTCTGGCATCTAGAACTCCTACGCAACTGCTATGATTCACTCACCATGTACACGGTATATCTGCGCGCTCTGGCATCTAGAACTCCTACGCAAGTGCTATGATTCACTCACCATGTACACGGTGTATCTGCGCGCTCTGGCATCTAGAACTCCTACGCAAGTGCTATGATTCACTCACCATGTACACGGTATATCTGCGCGCTCTGGCATCTAGAACTCCTACGCAACTGCTATGATTCACTCACCATGTACACGGTGTATCTGCGCGCTCTGGCATCTAGAACTCCTACGCAACTGCTATGATTCACTCACCATGTACACGGTGTATCTGCGCGCTCTGGCATCTAGAACTCCTACGCAACTGCTATGATTCACTCACCATGTACACGGTGTATCTGCGCGCTCTGGCATCTAGAACTCCTACGCAACTGCTATGATTCACTCACCATGTACACGGTATATCTGCGCGCTCTGGCATCTAGAACTCCTACGCAAGTGCTATGATTCACTCACCATGTACACGGTGTATCTGCATGCTCTGGCATCTAGAACTCCTACGCAACTGCTATGATTCACTCACCATGTACACGGTGTATCTGCATGCTCTGGCATCTAGAACTCCTACGCAACTGCTATGATTCACTCACCATGTACACGGTGTATCTGCATGCTCTGGCATCTAGAACTCCTACGCAACTGCTATGATTCACTCACCATGTACACGGTGTATCTGCATGCTCTGGCATCTAGAACTCCTACGCAACTGCTATGATTCACTCACCATGTACACGGTGTATCTGCATGCTCTGGCATCTAGAACTCCTACGCAACTGCTATGATTCACTCACCATGTACACGGTGTATCTGCATGCTCTGGCATCTAGAACTCCTACGCAACTGCTATGATTCACTCACCATGTACACGGTGTATCTGCATGCTCTGGCATCTAGAACTCCTACGCAAGTGCTATGATTCACTCACCATGTACACGGTGTATCTGCGCGCTCTGGCATCTAGAACTCCTACGCAAGTGCTATGATTCACTCACCATGTACACGGTGTATCTGCGCGCTCCTGCATCTAGAACTCCTACGCAAGTGCTATGATTCACTCACCATGTACACGGTATATCTGCGCGCTCTGGCATCTAGAACTCCTACGCAAGTGCTATGATTCACTCACCATGTACACGGTGTATCTGCATGCTCTGGCATCTAGAACTCCTACGCAACTGCTATGATTCACTCACCATGTACACGGTGTATCTGCATGCTCTGGCATCTAGAACTCCTACGCAACTGCTATGATTCACTCACCATGTACACGGTGTATCTGCATGCTCTGGCATCTAGAACTCCTACGCAACTGCTATGATTCACTCACCATGTACACGGTGTATCTGCATGCTCTGGCATCTAGAACTCCTACGCAACTGCTATGATTCACTCACCATGTACACGGTGTATCTGCATGCTCTGGCATCTAGAACTCCTACGCAACTGCTATGATTCACTCACCATGTACACGGTGTATCTGCATGCTCTGGCATCTAGAACTCCTACGCAACTGCTATGATTCACTCACCATGTACACGGTGTATCTGCATGCTCTGGCATCTATAACTCCTACGCAAGTGCTATGATTCACTCACCATGTACACGGTGTATCTGCGCGCTCTGGCATCTAGAACTCCTACGCAACTGCTATGATTCACTCACCATGTACACGGTGTATCTGCATGCTCTGGCATCTAGAACTCCTACGCAACTGCTATGATTCACTCACCATGTACACGGTGTATCTGCATGCTCTGGCATCTAGAACTCCTACGCAACTGCTATGATTCACTCACCATGTACACGGTGTATCTGCATGCTCTGGCATCTAGAACTCCTACGCAACTGCTATGATTCACTCACCATGTACACGGTGTATCTGCATGCTCTGGCATCTAGAACTCCTACGCAACTGCTATGATTCACTCACCATGTACACGGTGTATCTGCATGCTCTGGCATCTAGAACTCCTACGCAACTGCTATGATTCACTCACCATGTACACGGTGTATCTGCATGCTCTGGCATCTAGAACTCCTACGCAACTGCTATGATTCACTCACCATGTACACGGTGTATCTGCATGCTCTGGCATCTAGAACTCCTACGCAAGTGCTATGATTCACTCACCATGTACACGGTGTATCTGCGCGCTCTGGCATCTAGAACTCCTACGCAACTGCTATGATTCACTCACCATGTACACGGTGTATCTGCATGCTCTGGCATCTAGAACTCCTACGCAAGTGCTATGATTCACTCACCATGTACACGGTGTATCTGCATGCTCTGGCATCTAGAACTCCTACGCAAGTGCTATGATTCACTAACCATGTACACGGTGTATCTGCGCGCTCTGGCATCTAGAACTCCTACGCAACTGCTATGATTCACTCACCATGTACACGGTATATCTGCGCGCTCTGGCATCTAGAACTCCTACGCAACTGCTATGATTCACTCACCATGTACACGGTGTATCTGCGCGCTCTGGCATCTAGAACTCCTACGCAAGTGCTATGATTCACTCACCATGTACACGGTGTATCTGCATGCTCTGGCATCTAGAACTCCTACGCAAGTGCTATGATTCGCTCACCATGTACACGGTGTATCTGCGCGCTCTGGCATCTAGAACTCCTACGCAAGTGCTATGATTCACTCACCATGTACACGGTGTATCTGCATGCTCTGGCATCTAGAACTCCTACGCAAGTGCTATGATTCACTCACCATGTACACGGTGTATCTGCGCGCTCTGGCATCTAGAACTCCTACGCAAGTGCTATGATTCACTCACCATGTACACGGTGTATCTGCATGCTCTGGCATCTAGAACTCCTACGCAAGTGCTATGATTCACTCACCATGTACACGGTGTATCTGCGCGCTCTGGCATCTAGAACTCCTACGCAAGTGCTATGATTCACTCACCATGTACACGGTGTATCTGCATGCTCTGGCATCTAGAACTCCTACGCAAGTGCTATGATTCGCTCACCATGTACACGGTGTATCTGCGCGCTCTGGCATCTAGAACTCCTACGCAAGTGCTATGATTCACTCACCATGTACACGGTGTATCTGCATGCTCTGGCATCTAGAACTCCTACGCAAGTGCTATGATTCACTCACCATGTACACGGTGTATCTGCATGCTCTGGCATCTAGAACTCCTACGCAAGTGCTATGATTCGCTCACCATGTACACGGTGTATCTGCGCGCTCTGGCATCTAGAACTCCTACGCAAGTGCTATGATTCACTCACCATGTACACGGTGTATCTGCATGCTCTGGCATCTAGAACTCCTACGCAAGTGCTATGATTCGCTCACCATGTACACGGTGTATCTGCGCGCTCTGGCATCTAGAACTCCTACGCAAGTGCTATGATTCACTCACCATGTACACGGTGTATCTGCATGCTCTGGCATCTAGAACTCCTACGCAAGTGCTATGATTCACTCACCATGTACACGGTGTATCTGCATGCTCTGGCATCTAGAACTCCTACGCAAGTGCTATGATTCACTCACCATGTACACGGTGTATCTGCGCGCTCTGGCATCTAGAACTCCTACGCAAGTGCTATGATTCACTCACCATGTACTCGGTGTATCTGCATGCTCTGGCATCTAGAACTCCTACGCAAGTGCTATGATTCACTCACCATGTACACGGTGTATCTGCATGCTCTGGCATCTAGAACTCCTACGCAAGTGCTATGATTCACTCACCATGTACACGGTGTATCTGCATGCTCTGGCATCTAGAACTCCTACGCAAGTGCTATGATTCACTCACCATGTACACGGTGTATCTGCGCGCTCTGGCATCTAGAACTCCTACGCAAGTGCTATGATTCACTCACCATGTACACGGTGTATCTGCATGCTCTGGCATCTAGAACTCCTACGCAAGTGCTATGATTCACTCACCATGTACACGGTGTATCTGCGCGCTCTGGCATCTAGAACTCCTACGCAAGAGCTATGATTCACTCACCATGTACACGGTGTATCTGCGCGCTCTGGCATCTAGAACTCCTACGCAACTGCTATGATTCACTCACCGTGTACACGGTGTATCTGCGCGCTCTGGCATCTAGAACTCCTACGCAACTGCTATGATTCACTCACCATGTACACGGTGTATCTGCGCGCTCTGGCATCTAGAACTCCTACGCAACTGCTATGATTCACTCACCATGTACACGGTGTATCTGCGCGCTCTGGCATCTAGAACTCCTACGCAACTGCTATGATTCACTCACCATGTACACGGTGTATCTGCGCGCTCTGGCATCTAGAACTCCTACGCAACTGCTATGATTCACTCACCGTGTACACGGTGTATCTGCGCGCTCTGGCATCTAGAACTCCTACGCAACTGCTATGATTCACTCACCATGTACACGGTGTATCTGCGCGCTCTGGCATCTAGAACTCCTACGCAACTGCTATGATTCACTCACCATGTACACGGTGTATCTGCGCGCTCTGGCATCTAGAACTCCTACGCAACTGCTATGATTCACTCACCATGTACACGGTGTATCTGCGCGCTCTGGCATCTAGAACTCCTACGCAACTGCTATGATTCACTCACCATGTACACGGTGTATCTGCGCGCTCTGGCATCTAGAACTCCTACGCAACTGCTATGATTCACTCACCGTGTACACGGTGTATCTGCGCGCTCTGGCATCTAGAACTCCTACGCAACTGCTATGATTCACTCACCATGTACACGGTGTATCTGCGCGCTCTGGCATCTAGAACTCCTACGCAACTGCTATGATTCACTCACCATGTACACGGTGTATCTGCATGCTCTGGCATCTAGAACTCCTACGCAAGTGCTATGATTCACTCACCATGTACACGGTGTATCTGCGCGCTCTGGCATCTAGAACTCCTACGCAAGTGCTATGATTCACTCACCATGTACACGGTGTATCTGCATGCTCTGGCATCTAGAACTCCTACGCAAGTGCTATGATTCACTCACCATGTACACGGTGTATCTGCGCGCTCTGGCATCTAGAACTCCTACGCAAGTGCTATGATTCACTCACCATGTACACGGTGTATCTGCATGCTCTGGCATCTAGAACTCCTACGCAAGTGCTATGATTCACTCACCATGTACACGGTGTATCTGCGCGCTCTGGCATCTAGAACTCCTACGCAAGTGCTATGATTCACTCACCATGTACACGGTGTATCTGCATGCTCTGGCATCTAGAACTCCTACGCAAGTGCTATGATTCACTCACCATGTACACGGTGTATCTGCGCGCTCTGGCATCTAGAACTCCTACGCAAGTGCTATGATTCACTCACCATGTACACGGTGTATCTGCGCGCTCTGGCATCTAGAACTCCTACGCAAGTGCTATGATTCACTCACCATGTACACGGTGTATCTGCATGCTCTGGCATCTAGAACTCCTACGCAAGTGCTATGATTCACTCACCATGTACACGGTGTATCTGCGCGCTCTGGCATCTAGAACTCCTACGCAACTGCTATGATTCACTCACCATGTACACGGTGTATCTGCGCGCTCTGGCATCTAGAACTCCTACGCAAGTGCTATAATTCACTCACCATGTACACGGTGTATCTGCATGCTCTGGCATCTAGAACTCCTACGCAAGTGCTATGATTCACTCACCATGTACACGGTGTATCTGCATGCTCTGGCATCTAGAACTCCTACGCAACTGCTATGATTCACTCACCATGTACACGGTATATCTGCGCGCTCTGGCATCTAGAACTCCTACGCAAGTGCTATGATTCGCTCACCATGTACACGGTGTATCTGCGCGCTCTGGCATCTAGAACTCCTACGCAAGTGCTATGATTCACTCACTATGTACACGGTGTATCTGCGCGCTCTGGCATCTAGAACTCCTACGCAAGTGCTATGATTCGCTCACCATGTACACGGTGTATCTGCGCGCTCTGGCATCTAGAACTCCTACGCAAGTGCTATGATTCACTCACCATGTACACGGTGTATCTGCGCGTTCTGGCATCTAGAACTCCTACGCAAGTGCTATGATTCGCTCACCATGTACACGGTGTATCTGCGCGCTCTGGCATCTAGAACTCCTACGCAAGTGCTATGATTCGCTCACCATGTACACGGTGTATCTGCGCGCTCTGGCATCTAGAACTCCTACGCAAGTGCTATGATTCACTCACTATGTACACGGTGTATCTGCGCGCTCTGGCATCTAGAACTCCTACGCAAGTGCTATGATTCGCTCACCATGTACACGGTGTATCTGCGCGCTCTGGCATCTAGAACTCCTACGCAACTGCTATGATTCACTCACCATGTACACGGTGTATCTGCGCGCTCTGGCATCTAGATCTCCTACGCAACTGCTATGATTCACTCACCATGTACACGGTGTATCTGCGCGCTCTGGCATCTAGAACTCCTACGCAAGTGCTATGATTCGCTCACCATGTACACGGTGTATCTGCGCGCTCTGGCATCTAGAACTCCTACGCAAGTGCTATGATTCGCTCACCATGTACACGGTGTATCTGCGCGCTCTGGCATCTAGAACTCCTACGCAACTGCTATGATTCGCTCACCATGTACACGGTGTATCTGCGCGCTCTGGCATCTAGAACTCCTACGCAACTGCTATGATTCACTCACCATGTACACGGTGTATCTGCGCGCTCTGGCATCTAGAACTCCTACGCAAGTGCTATGATTCACTCACCATGTACACGGTGTATCTGCGCGCTCTGGCATCTAGATCTCCTACGCAACTGCTATGATTCACTCACCATGTACACGGTGTATCTGCGCGCTCTGGCATCTAGAACTCCTACGCAAGTGCTATGATTCGCTCACCATGTACACGGTGTATCTGCGCGCTCTGGCATCTAGAACTCCTACGCAAGTGCTATGATTCACTCACTATGTACACGGTGTATCTGCGCGCTGTGGCATCTAGAACTCCTACGCAAGTGCTATGATTCGCTCACTATGTACACGGTGTATCTGCGCGCTCTGGCATCTAGAACTCCTACGCAAGTGCTATGATTCACTCACTATGTACACGGTGTATCTGCGCGCTCTGGCATCTAGAACTCCTACGCAAGTGCTATGATTCACTCACCATGTACACGGTGTATCTGCGCGCTCTGGCATCTAGAACTCCTACGCAAGTGCTAGCAATATCTAATGCAGTCGCAGCCAATACTTTACACGATTGGAAAACGCATCATTTCAGGAACGAAATTATTTATAAATTTTTAAAAATATGTTGTGTTGATCGTACTAAAACGCAAATTTGTTTGTGTTTAAAAAATACTGACTTTAAACAAAGTTTATTGAATTAAAAGCCAAATTATTATTGAAATCGTCATAATATTGTAATTGTGAAAGTAGTGTAAGACATTTCTAACAGTCAAAACATCACCGTGTTTTAAACCAGTGGATTTCGCTTACATAACGGACGATTGTGAGGTGTTAATAAAGTTAGCTTTATGAGGTGCAATAATCACAGGTGTTATGAAAGGAGCCGCTGAGAGTGTTTTTTCGATTTTTTAGTCTAAATGGGAAAGTAATCATTAATAAACAAATGTTATTTGTACAACTATTCTTTGAACTTAGATTGTGAGGTTATGTTAAAGCAAATAAAAGACATACGCAAGACTCACAAATTAATCATTTATTTACTCATAAATCTTTATGAGTAAATAAATTATTAGTTTGTGAGTCTTGTGTATGTCTTTTATTTATTTAAAATGTTATTTGATTACTACAAATTATAAAGAATTTGAAGCCACTTTAAATTACAACGGTAAAAATTAAAATAGTTTACTCTAAATCTCACTACACACTAGTTTATTAAAAAAAAACACAACAGTATATTAAAACAGATTAGTTTCGTCGACGATATCGCCTTCATCAGTGTTTGGCTACTACTTCTTTGGTAGATCAGCACTGATGAAGGCTACATCGTCGTCGAAACTAGTGTGTTTGTTTTAATAAACTGTTGTGTTTGTTTTATTAAACTAATGTGTAGTGAGAACTGTTTTAATTTTTACTGTTGTGAATTGTTCTCACTGGCTAAGCTCTAGTTAACTTAATATTCCTAACACTTTAAATTAGTTTTAAAAAAATGGTTCTACATTCAAAATATAAGGATTTGCTTCGGAAGAGGATTCAAAACGTAAAGATATGTTTTAACACTGCTTCAAGGTTATTTCAAATTTTGTATTGTCTCTAATTGGTCGTAATTAACCAAATATATTCATCAGTGATAGACGTAAAATAGAAATAAAAATTGTATTGTTTATAATTTTGTGCAGCAGTTATTTTTTCAAATCAAGGTTCTTAATTTGGTTCTTGTTCTTATTTTCCAACATGCCATTTCTTGTTTTACCTTTTTCATATTCCAATTTATTATAATTGTTGGTTTTTATTTTTTAAATCATCATTTACGAATATATTTTTGTATAGTTTCATATACTAGCATTTATTACTTTTTAAAATTTTGTTTTGTTTTTACTCTCTTATTCAGTCAATGGATAAAGTTTTGATTTTATAATTTATTTAAGACTTTATCCCTGTTTTCTTTTATTAATATTTACACATTTACTAGAAGTGTTTTATTGTTTCTGTAAAATGTTAATATTGGTTTGGTTGTGTTGCAGTGTTTCATTGAACGATATTTTGGATCTGAGAGCCTATTCAGGTGGCTCAGAAAACAGGTAAGTCAGCATTCAGGACTAAATCTTAAACTATTAATGTTGCAAATGCTTTTACTATTACAGAGATAAGGTATAGGTTTGTAGTTGTAATTGACAAAATATAGGTTAAGAAAAGTTGCTGTAATTAAAAAAAAACTGGTTTACTGTGAATTAATTAACATTTTAAACAAATATTTAGAATATAAGGTTGCAAAATATTATTAAATTATAATGATAAACAAATTTCATTTTTGTTTTAAATACTGCGAAGCAAAATTTATCATAAAAACATATCTAAAAACTAGTCAATGATAATTTATAGATGTTCGAAAATTTTTCCTTCAACTTCAATGCATATTTGTGTACGTTTTTGGATATTTTGTACTGGTTTTCTTAGTTTGTGCTGCCTTTGCGAGAAAGCATCAATATTAACGGTCAAGCGAGGCTTGACGGGAGTTTACTTTTATGTTATAAAGATTTTCCCTCATCCACCCCATATGCAAAAATCTCATAGCGCAATGTCTGGTGGTCTGAGCAGCCAATTTATAGGACCGCCATGACCAATCAACTAGAAGGGAATTTATGATTTAAATAGTTGGTAACGATATTAGAAACATATGGCGTTGCACCATATGTTGAAGTGCATCAAAGTTCACGTAGCAAGAGGAACATCTTCAAGCATTGTTGGAAATTCTTCTTAGAAATACTGCAAGTATGGCTGACCTGTTTAGCATTCTTGAAAGATTAATTGCCCAAATAACTGATTGCAAATCAACCCTCACCTAACATTAATGCTAAAAAGCTGTTGAAAGACACGTCAAACCGTTTCAAGAGGTCCATGTGTGTTGGTTTCAAACCGTACTGCATTGTATAATTAATTAATTAAATAAAATTTATAGCACAGATTTTTATATATTTGTTGCAAAAAGGTACTTTTTATTTGTTAAATATAAAACTTGTGCATTTTGTTTTGCACGATTTTAAATAAATCAGAATTATTCAATTCAATCTATTATTTACGTAATACCTAAATTTATTTTATCCCCTATTCACTTTATATGAATTATATAAAAGTGAATAGGGGTTAATATATTATATTCTCTTTATACTATTTTGGTCAACATTATTTTTCCTTAAGTTTAATTTAAAATCACTATGTGTTTATTACCCATTTAGCCAAGGTATTGTAGGGCTACGACAAAGTAAAACAACAAGTGGTTTTAACCACTTTTGAAAACTTACTAAAGATATGGTTGGGACCTCCTTTATTGACTTTTTCAGGTGAAAAAGCATAAAAAACCTCCATATTGATTTAATTAATGCCCTGGGAAATTCGTTAGTACTTTTGTTTCACTGAATAAGCCGAAATGTACGCGAAAGCTTTAAGGAAGCTTTTCGGAATCTATTTTTATGTGAACTTTTCCTTTCTTTATGTAGAATGAACTTCTAAAGTATTGCAATAAGCTCGTGGATCACCGTGTATAAAATATTATATAAAACAGAAATGTGTTTTAATGGTCATATAGCTTCGATGAGTAAAGCTATGTTTAGCATCATAATCGTAACTGGGAATCCTACTTCCGGGCGTGAACATTCCGAAAGAGGAACGGCGATTGTTTTTGTAAAGTCCCGAGAAGACGGCGGAAGCAAAGAAACGAAAATAATACAGAAGGTTGTGATAGTATAGCTGATATCACGTAAGCTGGCGTGTAAACTCGAAGGGAGAACATAGGCGGGGGAAGCAAAAGGCCGTTCCACAGACAGGTATGGTATTTATATTACAATAATGTAGATTCGACAGGGCTATAAATATTATTTTATTTGATTTGGCATATTAACCAGAACATTTACATTACGTTTTGAACAAAATTACTTATATCAATTTTCTAAACGACCGCAACGCCTGCAGTTTCTTAGCGATGCCCTTTGATGCAACACGCACTACAAAAACCAATGTTTTTGAACAGGGCTCACTTTTTGTTTTCTATCGATCGATTGCGCGCCAGCTTACGAGTGAACATCTATAACCCACAAAGTACTCAACAGTTAATAAAGAGGTCCTAATATATTAAAAGGTTCTATTTAACAATTTCACAGTTCTGATGTAAGAAATATTTCTGTAATTGCTTTTAGAAGGTGTTTAGAGGTTTTTTCAAAGAATCTATCACCTACGTTTAATAACTTGCTTCTTTTCTGTCAGGCTAGTGTATAAATATGTACTACTGAACATTACCTTTAAATTTACAAAATAAACCGAATACTACCTTACATATACATTTGTTTGCTTATTTCTACTTAGATCGTTGTTAAGCCGAGACCAAAGACCACCCACCCTCAATGGGGTCTCTAATAATGCCCAAGTGAATAGATTAAACCTTAATAAAGTGAGCAAATAGGGAGGGCGGGGCTGCGCGCGTAGTAATGCAAATCGCTCGGCGCCCTCACCTAAGCTAACCCCTCGATAATGAAATATTTCACAACAAGTCTTGATTTACGATGCGAGAAACGTTGGCCACAGACATTGTTCTGGGCTTACTCATGTCTACAGCAGTTTGTCGTTACAGCTTTGTACGCGGAAACTATTATTCGGGGTGAAATTAGAAATATCGGATCTAGTCCACTTAATCCACGGAAGGCCATACAAATCTATCAACATCTGGGGAAATATGCAACGTCAGGCTTTTATATTTATGGCCTACGGTTCTTAGATTGCCCAGATGTGCACCATATTCTTTGTTTTCTAGGACTCTCTCATTGCTTTACGTTGGGTACTGTTTGAAAATGTCTGGTTATAGATAACGTATGTAGGCTACTTTCTATTTTATCATCTTTTTCTAACGATTTAACACTAGAGTATGGCTAGAGTAGGTAAGGTTGGATATCTGAAGTTCTAGTATCTACTGAGTAATATACACTTCTTAGGGAGGAACCCCTGAAGAGCAGATCCTGAACCTATTTCACCAGTCTCGTCTTTCCAGTTCTTATAAATCCTCTTACTTCAATCCATACTCTCCTGGACCTGATATGCTATCCATTGTGTCCTTTTTACATTGTTTTAACAAGTCCTCCCTTATCCCATAAAGGGAATCATTGGAATTGCCAACCCTGTGTCTTTATTTCAATTAAATTCTCTTCTTTTCCAGCTTTTTTCTCTCATTTTCTTAATCTCCACAAACACCTCTGCGTCACTTACGCAATTTGTTCTATTCATCTCCTTTACCTTTTCGTTCACATATTTCTCTCACCATCTTTTTGTAATCTTTAAACGCTTCATAGTCAAACATCACATGGAAAGCACTTTCATTTCCAAAATTTCTACATACCTTATTATCATATAATTTGAATTCATACAACATACTTTTATAATTTCCATGACCACTTACTACCTTTGTCAGGTAATATCCCATTTCAATAAATTTCGAATTTATTCTTTCTTTTACACTTGGCCTATATGATTTTGTACATTTCCCTTTATTTGTTCCATTCTATCTTGATTCCCATTTATTTATAGTTGTTTCTCATTCTATTACCTTTATCTCTTCTTACCTAATTTGACGCCTTGGTATATCCTCATATTTTCTTCAACCATCAATGAGTAATATACAACTGTCTACCCCTACTCAAGTTCCTATTCACTCTCATATTGGTTGCTTATAGCGAAAGAGTAATGATAGAGGCTTTAGCTCGACAGCAATAGAAAATAATAATTATTAATCACCGCTTCGGTTTATAACATTCACAGTTGGTGTCGGCGTCTACGATTGCTTTACTCTTCTGTCGTACATGATTTATTTTAGGATTTATCTCTCAATGTTTTTCGTTTAGACTAAGTTTTTCAACTTTTGCATTTATTACTGTATTTATAAAAAAATCCTACGTAATGTAACCTATACCGGGTGTCCTCAGTCCCACCGGCTTGAGCGTTGCCACGGGATGGTTATTTGTGTATTTTTTTTAAAATTTTAATTAACTATGGTTGTGTCATTTCAAATTATTTTAGAATGTATTGTATGTGTAACGATCCGTCTACTATTGTGCCTAAACGTGAAATATGAAATGCCGAGTTTAATGTTACGACTAGTGAACTTACTTTTAACGAAATTAATTCTTAAAGGACAGTTTGTAGGTAGTGTAAAAGAATGTTCCATAGAGAAAAATATAGTTTTGTGTTTTTTAGCACATTGAGGTTTTATTACTATTTTTGTACACATTTTAATCAGTATTTATGGTTTATTACACTTGAAATGCTATAATACACTTTTTTCTGTTTTATAATATATTTTTCAGTAATATACGAGGAGACAAAAATATTTGAATCATTATTACCTCTCATTGTTTGCATTTAATTTATCTGTACAGTGCGTGAGGTTTAACCGTGTCTCTGACCTTGAGATCGCTAGAGTGGACTGGGCTGCAGTGTGGGTCGAAACCCAACACTTCAGAAAACATCAGTGTCATGTTTAAAGTGTAAACAGTTCTAATTAACTAAATGATAATACTGTAATAGTTTGATGTAGACATGATCTTCAAGTGTGTTGCTCTGCTTCTGCAAAGAAAGAGACGCGATTACGAAAGAGACGATATATGTATTGTATAATGTTTTCAGTTAGGCTAGTAGTCAAATGCTAGAGCAGAACGAGGGACGCCGTTAAACCTCACGCACTGTAGCTTTACTTTATTCCTCCTTCCTCCAAGTTTCAAATGCTAGAGCAGAACGAGGGACGCCGTTAAACCTCACGCACTGTAGCTTTACTTTATTCCTCCTTCCTCCAAGTTTCAAATGCTAGAGCAGAACGAGGGACGCCGTTAAACCTCACGCACTGTAGCTTTACTTTATTCCTCCTTCCTCCAAGTTTCAAATGCTAGAGCAGAACGAGGGACGCCGTTAAACCTCACGCACTGTAGCTTTACTTTATTCCTCCTTCCTCCAAGTTTCAAATGCTAGAGCAGAACGAGGGACGCCGTTAAACCTCACGCACTGTAGCTTTACTTTATTCCTCCTTCCTCCAAGTTTCAAATGCTAGAGCAGAACGAGGGACGCCGTTAAACCTCACGCACTGTAGCTTTACTTTATTCCTCCTTCCTCCAAGTTTCAAATGCTAGAGCAGAACGAGGGACGCCGTTAAACCTCACGCACTGTAGCTTTACTTTATTCCTCCTTCCTCCAAGTTTCAAATGCTAGAGCAGAACGAGGGACGCCGTTAAACCTCACGCACTGTAGCTTTACTTTATTCCTCCTTCCTCCAAGTTTCAAATGCTAGAGCAGAACGAGGGACGCCGTTAAACCTCACGCACTGTAGCTTTACTTTATTCCTCCTTCCTCCAAGTTTCAAATGCTAGAGCAGAACGAGGGACGCCGTTAAACCTCACGCACTGTAGCTTTACTTTATTCCTCCTTCCTCCAAGTTTCAAATGCTAGAGCAGAACGAGGGACGCCGTTAAACCTCACGCACTGTAGCTTTACTTTATTCCTCCTTCCTCCAAGTTTCAAATGCTAGAGCAGAACGAGGGACGCCGTTAAACCTCACGCACTGTAGCTTTACTTTGTTCCTCCTTCCTCCAAGTTTCAAATGCTAGAGCAGAACGAGGGACGCCGTTAAACCTCACGCACTGTAGCTTTACTTTATTCCTCCTTCCTCCAAGTTTCAAATGCTAGAGCAGAACGAGGGACGCCGTTAAACCTCACGCACTGTAGCTTTACTTTATTCCTCCTTCCTCCAAGTTTCAAATGCTAGAGCAGAACGAGGGACACCGTTAAACCTCACGCACTGTAGCTTTACTTTATTCCTCCTTCCTCCAAGTTTCAAATGCTAGAGCAGAACGAGGGACGACGTTAAACCTCATGCACTGTAGCTTTACTTGATTCTTCCTTCCTCCAAGTTGAGCTCCTTCCTCGTACGGTTTTACCGTATGATAAAAATTCGGACTGGGATAAGGTTTTAGTAAAACGTAAAGGAGCACGTGGATAGCTGAAGAGGTGTAAAAAAAGAATCGATATGATTCATCATCGCCTTTCAATACTCTCTCTCTATTTTTAGACCATATATTTTCTCTTTAAACACAATATAAAATTATTCGGTTATGAAATAATTCTTTAATTGTACCTCTGACGGACTTAAACGATACTTGACAAAGAAAATAATCCTAACTTCTGTCAGTTATTATTTTATCTATCTCTCGCTTTTGCTACGATTTTCGGCAGCGCTTCCGATGACTGTAACATTGCTCTCTTATTTAATATTCTCCTCTATTAATAGATTTATTTTTGGCTGTAAACTGAGGAAGATAACGTGATGCTACCGATCATAGCTTATTAATTATTTATTTCTTTTCCTTTCCTCCTCACTCTCTCTTTTTATTTGCATGGAAAAAATCATTTAAAAATATTTTACTAAATATTTTCTTAGCTTCTTTTTTTTGATAAATAAAAATAATTTGCCTAGTTTAACATTGCTAATTAATAAATATGTCTTTTATATATGTAGTTTACCATTTAAACGGGAAAAAATGTGCAATTATAAAATAGCTCTTGAATAATCTCTCTCTATCGCTGTCTCTCTCACACACATACTCTCTCTTTCTCCTTACCTATTTTTCGTTAAATAGAAAAGATAAGTTGATGATTTTAACATCGCGTTGATTATTTATATCCTATCCCTTTCTTTATATTTATATTACACTGAAAACATTATTTATATCATTCATAAATTATTTTCTCTCTGTATCAAACATTTTCTTTCTATCTTCGTTTTCTTGCTCTCTCCTTTTCTACGCTAAACTGAAAAACTAATTTAAAGTATGTATTTTTAATTACCATCTTTCCTTCGCTCTAGATCTCTCTCTCCCTCTCTCTTTCCAACCCCAGACACCAGTACCTATATTTTATAAATGGAAAACTATGAATAACGTATTATTAAAACAAGACGAGCTTAACAAAACGACCGCAGAAAGCAGAAATATGACAATAACTGCCAATAATGGTTTCCTATTTATATGAGGTTACTCGTTTTGCAAAAACCGCGGCGCTCATCCCCGCCCCGCTGGCATCACAATACCCGTGATAACTAGCAATACGTTGCCATCAGAGTATTGCATAATTGCATCCTTTGTAACCCCGGCCAATCAAAGTGGTTCTATTATCATGTATTACGTTGGTTCGAAGTGTACAAATTTCAAACATGCATGCATATATATATATATATATATATATATATATATATATATATATATATATATATATATAAAGAGAGAGAGAGAGAGAGAGAGATCAGATGGTTTTTCAAAAGTAGTGTTCTTTTCTACGATTGTTGTAGAGATTTATCTATATAGAATGGTAACTGTCTGTATGTTATAATAGTAAATTAGGATTATGGAGTAGAAACAAAAGGTGAGCGTGGTTTATTTGAGCTAGACGTTTTTCTAAAGTAGTCGTGGTATCTGCCATTGCTGTAGAGATTTATTCATATAGAAATATAAGTGTATATATATATATATATATATATATTATAATACTATATTAGAATTATGGCGTAGAAAAAGAAACGTGAGGGAGGTTTACTTGAGCTAGACGTTTTTTCTAAAGTTTTGGTCGTCTCTACCATTGTTGTAGAGAGTTATCCATGTAGAAAGGTAAGTGTATGTATTGACTAATATAATATTAAAGAGGGATCATGGAGTAGAGAAGGGAGGTAATCATGCTACGTGAGCTAGATGTTTTTTTTTGAATTAGCGGTCGTTTCTACCATCGTTGTAGAGGTTTTATATTATAGAAACTTATCCGAATCGGTATTTTGTAGCATAGTAGGCCTACATTATTGAAGTAGTCTATGAACTTGGAGTAGAAAAAGGGGACGAGTATGATGCAGTAGGGAGGAGGCTGGTGCTTTCTTAAGTAGTCGTACTGAATATCATGGTCGTAGAGATTTATTCTTATTCTAAGTGAATATATATATATATATATATATATATATCACTTTTACTTACAAGTGTATACAAGAAAACAGTGTTGCATAATCTACAATATATATATATATATATATATATATATATATATATATATATATATATAGTGATAGGAAGAAGGTTGAACCATGGTTAACTTTAAAAGCATCATTTTTCTGCAGTAATGGTATTCTTTATAATGTGTCTGGACATTTATTCATATGTAAAGATAAATGAGTGGACTGTACTATTTTAAAACCGACCATGATGAAGGAAAGAGGATGATTGTAGCCAACTAGGAGTAATTATATGGAAGGATAAGTTAAAAATACCCTTGTAGATTGTTAGTACTAGGAGGGAGAGAGAGAGAGAGAGAGAGGAGACAACAAAAAAAGAGATTAATCAAATACACGTGCAATGATAATCGAGTATTGATATGTACTATCGATCTTAAAATTCCTTCTTTTTAATTCAAACAGAAGTTTTTCGAAAATATCCCATTTCAGATTTCTGTACATGATTTTATTAAACATTATAACAGTTGCTACTTGGATTCTGCTAGCATAGCCATAAACATACGGTTCCCTACATCATAAAACTCACTTAATTTTAAATATTTGGAAAAAAAATAAATAAAACATAACGTCAGATGACATTATGTACAAATGATTAATTTTGTTTTGTTTATTTGTTGGCTCTGCTTTGAGATAACCGCCCTTCTAAGGGTTGGGGGTGCAAGTGTACGAACCGTTTAGTATTGATGGCAACGAAAGCCGAGAACATATAATAATAAGTTAGTAAAGACAGGGGTGACCTCCCCTAGGTACGGTCTGTTTGTTTGCTCAATTAGTTATGGCTGTCTGCAATAATGCGCGTTTAAACGTGAGTTCGTTTCGGATTCTTTGCAGTGACGTCTTAATGTCGGATATTGATATAGGCCGAGATACTTTTTTATTATTAATATTAGAACATGATGCAATGGTTTCTGTTATAAAGTTCCTCTTCATACTTTGACGTGTTTATGGTTAACTCCATGAATTAGGAGAGCGGTTCCCAAACACATTGCTCCCTTTAGGTATAAAATATATTCTGGCGGCGCTCCTACAGAAAATTAACTAATATATTAATGGTTATTTTCTTACTATGCTTAACTCAGTACAAGCACTTACAGCTGTATGGGGTTAGAAAATGCTTTAAAACTATAAATAGCCAATAAACCAATGGTTTAGGCCTAATCTCTTTGCGCCCTCTTTGGAGTCTCTTCCACAACACATCTGTCAAGCTACGACAGGCTCAGGTGCACCACGCCTGAGAATGATCCCCCATGTGTAGCAGTGGCGCACACTTTGGGAACCACTGACTTGAGACATTAAAAAATTACAATTTACATTTCCCACGAACCTAGCTGTGAACTGGATCCTAGTCATCAAATTATGTCTGCTTCAATGCCGTAAAGAAATGTTGGAAATAATAATTTTAAAACTTAAATAGCTTACAACTAATACTGATTTATGGTACTCGAATTCACTCCGTCGAATCTGCAAGAACATCCGGCTAACTGGACTCACTTTAGGTAATCGAATATTATCTCATTCTAGGTCGATACGCAAAATTTAAAATACAAACCAAAGTAACAATGTGTTTATGATACTCGAATTTATGCGAATCAATAAGATCTTTGCTATTAATTGGATGCAGCATTTTATGTGATCAAACTGGAATGAAATTTGGAAGAGTAATTAACCAACTCTGTCATTTATGAAATTCGAATTTATATTGTCGTATCCACAAGAATTTTTATATATACTGGATCCAGTTCAAATATTCTTGTCCTATCTGCGTCTACGTCTATGCGATAATTTGTATCTAATTAAAGATATAAGAGTGTCTTACCATAGCTATATTTAGTGGTATTCGAATATTATCGAATTTAAAATAAAGAATTTATACTATCGAATTTATATTATCGAATTTATGCTATCGAATTTATACTATGGAATTTATATTATCGAATATATGCTATCGAATTTATACTATCGAATTTATACTATCGAATTTAAAATAAAGAATTTATACTATCGAATTTATATTATCGAATTTATACTATCGAATTTATATTATCGAATTTATGCTATCGAATTTATGCTATCGAATTTATACTATCAAATTTATATTATCGAATTTATATTATCGAATTTATATTATCGAATTTATGCTATCGAATTTATGCTATCGGATACTATCGAATTTATATTATCGAATTTATATTATCGAATTTATATTATCGAATTTATACTATCGAATTTATATTATCGAATCTGTACTATCGAATTTATATTATCGAATTTATATTATCGAATTTATAATATCGAATTTATATTACCAATTTTATACTATCGAATTTATATTATCGAATCTATACTATTGAATTTATACTATCGAATTTATACTATCGAATTTATATTATCGAATCTATACTATCGAATTTATATTATCGAATTTATATTATCGAATTTATATTATCGAATTTATATTATCGAATTTATATTATCGAATTTATATTATCGAATTTATATTATCGAATTTATATTATCGAATTTATAATATCGAATTTATATTATCGAATTTATATTATCGAATTTATATTATCGAATTTATATTATCGAATTTATAATATCGAATTTATGTTATCGATTCTACAAGAACCTTCGTATCAGCTGAATCCAATTTAAGTATCCACGTCTTATATGAGCGGACGTTAAAACGAAGACATTTTCAAGAGTTATTAAGTTAATAACTAACACTGATTATCGGATCTCGATCCACACCAACGAACACACAAGCACCACTTCCTAACTGGATCCAGATTTACTCTAATGTTATCTACGTCCAAGTAGAAACGAAAATTTGAAATAGTAACTACATGTTGAATGCCATTCGAATATATATTGTCTAATCCACAATAAGTATCATGTTAACTAAATCCAAATACAATATTCCAACAGGATCTATATCCAGATGAATTAGAAAATTGTTTAAGCTTTTCATATTATTGTTTGGTTCCAAGTTCCACTCCATACAGTATTAGAATGTTTGTTTCACTTCGATATTATACACAAAGTTGTTTACTTGGTAAAAAATGTATTTTTTTATAAGAACTTAGCATTTTGAGTGTTCCTACTTTTTAAATTACTGAAACACTCTAAAGTTTCTTGATAATACTTGTCTTGCAAGACGCGTCCTAAAGTTGTTCTCCCTTCTCTGTTTAGTTTTTGTTCTGTTCGTTCTTGTACCTTTCTATTTAACATAAATCTTTCTAACTTTAGTGTCCTCAAGAAGTTTTATGAACAAAACGTCGATAGAGTAAACTGTCGCAATTTACCTTTGTGGTTACACACCATAACGTTACTTAACTTAAACGTCTGGCTTGTAACTTTCTTGTAAGTCTATTTGTTTTTATGTAACCAGACTGTACAAAGAAACACTGTTTAGACTTGGATGAACTTTCTCGGATGAAATTTATAAAACCAAAAATCATTGTGAGCTGTTTTGTTTTTGTTTCTCTAAGAATTACGAGTTGTCCTAATATATCACTCGATTATTGACTCTCTGATGCCCAAGTAAAGGACGAACCTTCCTGCTTAAGCCAGGACTCTCCTCCTATCAGCAATGCTATCTGCTTTCTTTCACGTGACCCTCCACCTAGTGGTAGTGTTATTAACGGAATTATACTTCTCGTATACTTCAATAGAGAATAGGAGTACTTCAGGAGAGCGACCCTACAAGCGAGATCCATGATTTTGTCCCATTCAAGCACCCTGAAATCTCTTATCCACTTGTTCTCTTTACCTAAGCAGAGTTAAGCTAAATGCCTAAAGCCTGTAGACACATCCCAAATAAGAGTAGGGAAACTTCAGGGAGATGTTCACTGCACGCGTGAACCACGAATAGCCTCCAGACCAACGTAGCTTATTTGTGTTTCTGCCTTAAATCTATACTTACCATAACCATATCTCTAGCTTACGACAACAACCCCAACGAATTTGTATTTGCTCCAAAACAACTGTAAAATGTTTTTTACCTTTCAACTTTAGCAACGACCGTTCAAACAACCAAGCTTCCGGAATCATTGTTATAAGAGAAATTCAATATTTCTAGTTTAGCAGCATGATTCGCACAAGGTCGCATGCCTATTAACTTTAATTTTATATGCAATAAAGAAGGACCTGCCTAAACACAATAGCGTATTGATACGTTTTGTAGAACCCTTCGTAATACTGCTTATTGCATGAGGGTGGTGTTAAGTGCCAGAACCCTAAATTTAATTAAAACATCTAAGCAGGGGTTGAGGCCCTTGTGCATATGTTGCGTTTAGCGGATTTTTAATTGAAAGAAAATAGTGCAGTTATTGCTATGCGAACAATATTTATTTTATCTAATATTAAGGTAATAACTAACGATAAACTTTAAGAGGGGTTGTGCACTTGCTAACAAATTACGAAACAAGGTATTAAAAGTTATTTGCAAAGTTTTGTATTAAATTAATAAAATTTTACCTAAAGTGCACATTTTTTCCTATTTAGTAACCTACATATTATTAACAAACATTAAAACATTGCGTATTTTGAAACACATAGACTTGGTGAATCTTATATCACTCTCGCTGAAAAAAACCCTTAACTTGCTGGATTTTGTACCCACTCACTGAGTATATGGACATTGTGATTAGCGTTTTAGTTGTAGTCGTTGGTTTTCCAATCTAATATTTGGTCTTATCATTTTATCTATTTATCGAATGTCATTGTTGCTACTAGATCTAAAGGTCTACTAGATCTCTCCTACGTCTTCAGAAGACCTTGTATAATTTCTTTCCACGATGAAAAATACTTTTGATACATCTTGCCGGTTCTGAGAAAAGATTGTATCTGTGTTCTACATTCTTTATTCGATGAAATCCATATATTACAAAATGTATTTAGGTATCTCTTGTACATATCTGAGAGTAATCAGGGAAATTAGAACTATTTTGGCCTATATTCGAGAAATTTGATAAACAGCGCTTGAATGTTTTTTTGCATTGTGTTGAGAAAAATGCCAAGAAAATAGTGGTTGAGCCATTTGTCGAAAATTGTGTATACTATGCATTAAACTCAAATAAAAACGTATAATTATTAAAGAATTTCTATAAGTGCTGAAAAGTCAAGTAATTAGCTTGAAAATTGTTACTCGTGAGATGTTAAGGGTTACTGGGTGCAATCCTGGTATGTAAGGGGATGGCTGTACTGGGATCGCAGAGGTGAATTGGGTAAACAAATGCCAGAAAAAAAAAGGCTTGAAAATGGTCTGTCATGGGTATTTGAGGATGCCGAGTCCAGTATTAAGATCGAAATTTGCTAGTTACATTATCTACAATCGATTGATTCAACAGATTAATGTCGTATATATTCTCAAGTACAGAGTTGGTATAAAGAGAAGATACGCAGTTGGTTTGAAGAGGTTATGGTGCTGGGCATTGGAGAATTGACAGCTAACTTCAGTTCCAATGACATAGGAAGGAGGTCCACTTTTTCAGCTATATGAAGCTACCATCACAATCCAGCATATTATGTTTAACAACGTTCTTGGCGCCAAAAGGTGACTTTAGGGGATGATGTCTCGACCATCCTATGTGTCGTCTTCTTTTTTACGCCATTTAAACACGTTTCTTAAAATTCCATACGTTTACCTTTTCAATTTATTCCTTTTTACATTCTCTCCTTCTATTATTGTTTTTATTTTGTTTTTTAGTTTATTTAATTCGTTTTTGACCCATAATTGTATCTCGTTGTCTATAAATTTACTATTCGTTTTCGGTTTTTATCAAATTGTTATTTTTTATGCAATACTGTTACGATTATGAACTCCTATGATTTTGTCACAAAATATTTTAATTGTAAGTACGGGCAATATTTCTCCCGGGTGCAAAAAGATGTAGCAAGTCACGGCTCACGTAAGCGGTTCCGCTTCTCTGGAGCCCTGTAAGCTTGTTAATTGTGTCGTCACTGGTTGATACTTCTGGCAGAAAAACAATCCCTATTGGGTAAAATACATAATACCAGAAAAAATCCGCTAAAGAGAAAAATGTATATTTTAAAAATGTTTACTAAGTAGAGATAAAAGAATGTTACTAAATTTGTCGGTCGTCGTAGGTATTTTAAAATATTTATAGCTGTCGATTTCAGGAAATATTTGGGTCTTATAAAAGTGTGTGTGTGTGTGTGTGTGTGTGTGTGTGTGTGTGTGTTGTGTGTGGGTGTGGGTGTGCGCGCGCGCTTGCGTTTGTGTGTGTGTCAATGTACAACCGCTCGTTTAGGGGTTAAGGTACAATCTTTCTTCGATTGTATCTATCTGTTTCCATAAATGTATGCAATAATTAATACCTATTTAAAATGATCTACATAATTCATTTCTTAATCACTAAATTTGTCACACAAATATATAATTCGCACTACATTTTTTTTAAAAAGAAAAATAAGTTATATTTGGTCATATTCACAATTTACTAGTCGCTACCTATTACAAAATTAATAAACGTAATTCGTCAAGAAGTTTATCAAGAACAGCCTGATTTGACAAGTGGCAGTGGCAGTCGTTAGGTTAGGTAAGGCGGGGCAGATGTGGTAGCCCTTGTCTTTACGGACTCTTGATCAATAAAATGATCCACCAAACCAAGCCAAGCCCGACCCTCACGCCTCATGAATACAGTGAATGTAAGCACCCACTCCTCCCCGGCCCTACATGATCTCCTGTAACTCTGTCCTGTTCAATTTAACGGCTGATTCACAGGCGGGGCGCGCTTATCCAGTTCATATATTATTTTTTAAAAGAATTCTCTTTATCTATTTGTTTTTTTAAACACACTACTTTGCAAAAACTTTTAATCTTGCATAAATTTCTAACGAATCATTGCTCGTTTCTTTTTCTTTATTTTTTTCATTTCGGTAATTTTTTTTCTCAAATTGCAGCCTTTGTGAATGTAAAATGCTACGTTACTTTCCTGTTACAAACACTTGTTTTGGAAACTACTTTATCCTAACATTTCGTTACTTTATATTGGCCACTTTTTTACACTCCGGCTTTAATTGACCCTTACAGTCCACTCGAGTAGCTTACCCCATTCACTTCAAGTAGACCTTCCTGTTATCCAGAAAGTAAACTACAAGGAGATGCAGCGTCACTCTTCAGCTAATAGCTTCCCTCTGGTTCAGTGGAACATGAGGTAGTGTGTTGTGGAAAAGTGTGAAAGAATAAGAAAATGGTGAAAGAAGGAGAATGGTGACAAGGAGTATCTGTCCTCCGACTCTACCTCCTTGCCAAACACAGATAGATCCTTCATGTGGAAGTATCTCTAGCCTAGCAATTACAAACTCGTGACTCCCGCCCGGGTGAGGCTCGAGACAGGGGGCTTGGTGTCACGGCCCTTGGTAACAGTATGCACGAGTCTTGTACCCCGTTTGATTAGTTCGGTCCAGGTAATGCAATCGGACTTTTATCCTAAGGGCCGGACCCTCTACTCGTGAATTGGTCTAAGTTGGGCATAAACCAACCCCTTTACACCTTGAAAGTAGTTAAGTAGCACATCATGCAGATCATTAAAACGAGAACTTGTTGAGAGTACAAGGAAAACGTTCTTTCATTAGTGTTGTTTTTTAAGTTGATATTAAAAGTAGACTTTAAATACAAAAATGGAGCTCTAATATACATAAAATGTTCAATATGCTCAATCAGTTATTCCAGTTCCTTTTCTGACACTGCCTGAGCGCTTCCTCCTCGTCTTTCCTGTCACCCTTCTACATAAAGACTTCTCAATCCTCCAGCTCCTTTTGTAGAGTTGCCTCAGCCTCTTTCTAGCGCTACCTCAGCTCTTTCTCCTCGTCTATCCTGTCATCCTTCTACAGAAAGACTTCTCAATCCTCCAGCTCCTTTTGTAGAGTTGCCTCAGCCTCTTTCTAGCGCTACCTCAGCTCTTTCTCCTCGTCTATCCTGTCATCCTTCTACAGAAAGACTTCTCAATCCTCCAGCTCCTTTTGTAGAGTTGCCTCAGCCTCTTTCTAGCGCTACCTCAGCTCTTTCTCCTCGTCTTTCCTGTCACCCTTCTACATAAAGACTTCTCAATCCTCCAGCTCCTTTTGTAGAGTTGCCTCAGCCTCTTTCTAGCGCTACCTCAGCTCTTTCTCCTCGTCTATCCTGTCACCCTTCTACATAAAGACTTCTCAATCCTCCAGCTCCTTTTCTGACACTGCCTGAGCGCTTCCTCCTCGTCTTTCCTGTCACCCTTCTACATAAAGACTTCTCAATCCTCCAGCTCCTTTTGTAGAGTTGCCTCAGCCTCTTTCTAGCGCTACCTCAGCTCTTTCTCCTCGTCTATCCTGTCACCCTTCTACATAAAGACTTCTCAATCCTCCAGCTCCTTTTCTGACACTGCCTGAGCGCTTCCTCCTCGTCTTTCCTGTCACCCTTCTACATAAAGACTTCTCAATCCTCCAGCTCCTTTTGTAGAGTTGCCTCAGCCTCTTTCTAGCGCTACCTCAGCTCTTTCTCCTCGTCTATCCTGTCACCCTTCTACATAAAGACTTCTCAATCCTCCAGCTCCTTTTGTAGAGTTGCCTCAGCCTCTTTCTAGCGCTACCTCAGCTCTTTCTCCTCGTCTATCCTGTGACCCTTCTACAGAAAGACTTCTCAATCCTCCAGCTCCTTTTGTAGAGTTGCCTCAGCCTCTTTCTAGCGCTACCTCAGCTCTTTCTCCTCGTCTATCCTGTGACCCTTCTACAGAAAGACTTCTCAATCCTCCAGCTCCTTTTGTAGAGTTGCCTCAGCCTCTTTCTAGCGCTACCTCAGCTCTTTCTCCTCGTCTATCCTGTGACCCTTCTACAGAAAGACTTCTCAATCCTCCAGCTCCTTTTGTAGAGTTGCCTCAGCCTCTTTCTAGCGCTACCTCAGCTCTTTCTCCTCGTCTATCCTGTGACCCTTCTACAGAAAGACTTCTCAATCCTCCAGCTCCTTTTGTAGAGTTGCCTCAGCCTCTTTCTAGCGCTACCTCAGCTCTTTCTCCTCGTCTATCCTGTGACCCTTCTACAGAAAGACTTCTCAATCCTCCAGCTCCTTTTGTAGAGCTGCCTCAGCATATTCTAGCGCTACCTCGGTTCTTTCTCCTCGTCTATCCTGTGACCCTTCTACAGAAAGACTTCTCAATCCTCCAGCTCCTTTTGTAGAGTTGCCTCAGCCTCTTTCTAGCGCTACCTCAGCTCTTTCTCCTCGTCTATCCTGTGACCCTTCTACAGAAAGACTTCTCAATCCTCCAGCTCCTTTTGTAGAGCTGCCTCAGCATATTCTAGCGCTACCTCGGTTCTTTCTCCTCGTCTATCCTGTGACCCTTCTACAGAAAGACTTCTCAATCCTCCAGCTCCTTTTGTAGAGCTGCCTCAGCATATTCTAGCGCTACCTCGGTTCTTTCTCCTCGTCTATCCTGTGACCCTTCTACAGAAAGACTTCTCAATCCTCCAGCTCCTTTTGTAGAGTTGCCTCAGCATATTCTAGCGCTACCTCGATTCTTTCTCCTCGTCTATCCTGTGACCCTTCTACAGAAAGACTTCTCAATCCTCCAGCTCCTTTTGTAGAGTTGCCTCAGCATATTCTAGCGCTACCTCGGTTCTTTCTCCTCGTCTATCCTGTGACCCTTCTACAGAAAGACTTCTCAATCCTCCAGCTCCTTTTGTAGAGCTGCCTCAGCATATTCTAGCGCTACCTCGGTTCTTTCTCCTCGTCTATCCTGTGACCCTTCTACAGAAAGACTTCTCAATCCTCCAGCTCCTTTTGTAGAGCTGCCTCAGCATATTCTAGCGCTACCTCGGTTCTTTCTCCTCGTCTATCCTGTGACCCTTCTACAGAAAGACTTCTCAATCCTCCAGCTCCTTTTGTAGAGCTGCCTCAGCATATTCTAGCGCTACCTCGGTTCTTTCTCCTCGTCTATCCTGTGACCCTTCTACAGAAAGACTTCTCAATCCTCCAGCTCCTTTTGTAGAGCTGCCTCAGCATATTCTAGCGCTACCTCGGTTCTTTCTCCTCGTCTATCCTCCTACTCAGTTCTACAGCTCATTTTCTGGCGTCGCCTCAATTCCTTTTCTAGTTTTGCTTGAGCTCTTTCCTCGTCTATCCTGTGGTCCTCATACAGATAGGTAAAACATTTCTCAATTTCTTTTTCTGACACTGCCTGTGCTCTTTCTCCTCAACTATTCTGTGCCCCTCATACAGTAAAAAGACATTGAATCGATTTAGCCAATTAAAACTATCTAGCACAATCGTCTGGCTCGAGTACGAGGGACTTCCAGTAAGTGGAATATCGGGAATCCGAATTGATTGCAACCGAACTCTCTGTTCGAAATCTAAAAAAATCAGATTTTCTGGAAATTCGGTAAAAAAGCAAGGTGGTGATTAAAGTGCAATATTGAGGTGATATGATGTTTAAAAGCGTAATGGTAAGTCGGAAGCGACAGTCAGGCCAGGGTCTGTAGGCACTCCCTGAGTGAGTAAGTAACCCCATGGTCTTCCTTCATTATCCTGCTCAAGATGGTGGCTAGTCCTCCGCCCACTGCTGTGAGTTTACTTTGTTTATTTCAGTTCAATATTGAATTTATAAATATATTCAGATAATGTTTAGGGATAAATGATATTTTTTGTTTGAATTATAATGCTGAAGATCGTTTTAACTCCATTATATTAACGTTTAATTTTCTGCTGAAATGTTTGTGGTGCGAAAACGCTGTTCCTATACGCTTAATAAAAAGATATGCGTGTATAATCGGTATTAATACGAAGAAATTTGCTGTTTTATTTTGTATTGGAAAAGTCACTACCAGTAGCTGGAAGAAAAATGCGTTCAAGTACATCGAGCAATTTTAAACAGCACGCGCCGCAACACAAAGCGTCGTGACGTCATTCCTTCGCCGTAGAACTTCATTCTCATCAAGTGGATTCTTCTCTTTACGAAAAAGCACAATATTTGGTGCGTAGTTTCTAAATAACGTGGTTTGAATCACTCCAAAACTTTAAACCTTACTATATTTCTACCATTAGTTAGTAATAGATCAATTCTTTGCTTTTGATTATTAGTATATTCCTTCATCAAACAATAACTTAGTAAAATGTTAAAAACCATGTTCTGATGGTTCGAAAGATTACATTTCCTGGGCTCCAATATAGTTTCGGAACACCCAGAACGGCAGTTTGTCCTTTAGATAGGTAATCCGCTAAGCACATAGGTTAATCACCGTTCGTAGCAAACAAAATCTTTAAAATTAAAATAGTGTATTTAATTTTCAACTAGACTCACTATATTTAACTCTCCATTGATATATTTCTTCTTCAAATTTTCATTTCAGATTCAATCGAATTGATTTCCTCTCTCGTAGGGCTCTGTCTGTATCCATTTTATTGTTTTCCTTTCATATTTATTTAGAGTTTGCTCGATTCTATCTTAAATTTCACTTGCGGAACATGATTACATATCCCAGGTATCTGAAACATCAGTAAGGTTGATATTTTATAAAACGTTTTTATAATGTAAGGAACAACTGTTCTGTTTTTAGCACAATGGCCCTGCTGTGAATCGGGTTTCCCGCTGTATTTGTCACAGAGGTAATGTCCTCGACGCAACGCACTCCTTCTCAATTACAACCCTCAGTTTATTGCGACCAGAGATTATGCACTCCACTCCACGTCCACACTGTGCATTGTGGCCACATCTGGACTACTGCCGAATGGGCTACTGTTTATTATCGTGTCGTCCCAGCGTAAATAAATAAAACTGTGAATGGCGTTTAATCCACAACAGGTGAAATTTCGTTTAGAGCAAACAAATGTGGACACTCTTTGTACAGACGGGTGATGTTTTATAGGCCTATTGTCAAGTTTTTATAACTGTTATTTCTGTGGTGGTAAGCGGTTGTTTTATTACAGTTAACCAGGTCTTAAAATATTTTTATCCATATCTAAAAAGTATATTGTTTTCCTTTATGAATAAAGCTTACAATTTTTTTTCTTTAACGGAATTTTCAAACTAACCATTTCCAAGCAATATATTATATGTTTTTTTAAAGAAGAATGTTAAATGAATAAAAGTCGATGTTTTTTTGCCTGTTTTTACAAATACCTTACATATCTTGGGTTAACCATTAACGGTCTAAGCAATTTTAACGGTCTAGCTTTCCTACATTAGGCGTATAAATGACAAATTTGGAGTCTTTTCAAACAACTGTCTTTAGTTGATTTACTCTGTGCTTATTGCTTCTTTGGTTTTAGGAATTTAACTTGTTCATCACAGCTACAAACTGTCCATCTGTGGAACAATAGGATTCTAACCCATTCACGTTTTTACAAAACAATCTTTAAAAAGTAAGCTTTGAATTGCTGACCACTGTGTAATAAATTTAACAATTTGTTTCACATCAATTACAAACTGTTCACGTAGCAAACACGCCAAGTGAAGATCTGCCAGTACTACACAAGTATTATTCTCTCTGTTGGCGTTAATAGCGAGCCGTGACCATCTACTTAATGTGTAGAGTACTTAATGTGTAAGGTACTTAATGTGTAAAGTACTTAATGTGTAGGGTACTTAATGTGTAAGGTACTTAATGTGTAGGGTACTTAATGTGTAAGGTACTTAATGTGTAAAGTACTTAATGTGTAAGGTACTTAATGTGTAGGGTACTTAATGTGTAAGGTACTTAATGTGTAAAGTACTTAATGTGTAAGGTACTTAATGTGTAGGGTACTTAATGTGTAAGGTACTTAATGTGTAAAGTACTTAATGTGTAAGGTACTTAATGTGTAGGGTACTTAATGTGTAAGGTACTTAATGTGTAAAGTACTTAATGTGTAAGGTACTTAATGTGTAAGGTACTTAATGTGTAAAGTACTTAATGTGTAAGGTACTTAATGTGTAAGGTACTTAATGTGTAAAGTACTTAATGTGTAAGGTACTTAATGTGTAAGGTACTTAATGTGTAAAGTACTTAATGTGTAGGGTACTTAATGTGTAAGGTACTTAATGTGTAGGGTACTTAATGTGTAAGGTACTTAATGTGTAAAGTACTTAATGTGTAAGGTACTTAATGTGTAGGGTACTTAATGTGTAAGGTACTTAATGTGTAAAGTACTTAATGTGTAAGGTACTTAATGTGTAGGGTACTTAATGTGTAAGGTACTTAATGTGTAAAGTACTTAATGTGTAAGGTACTTAATGTGTAGGGTACTTAATGTGTAAGGTACTTAATGTGTAAAGTACTTAATGTGTAAGGTACTTAATGTGTAAGGTACTTAATGTGTAAAGTACTTAATGTGTAGGGTACTTAATGTGTAAGGTACTTAATGTGTAGGGTACTTAATGTGTAAGGTACTTAATGTGTAAAGTACTTAATGTGTAAGGTACTTAATGTGTAAAGTACTTAATGTGTAGGGTACTTAATGTGTAAGGTACTTAATGTGTAAAGTACTTAATGTGTAGGGTACTTAATGTGTAAGGTACTTAATGTGTAAGGTACTTAATGTGTAAAGTACTTAATGTGTAGGGTACTTAATGTGTAAGGTACTTAATGTGTAGGGTACTTAATGTGTAAGGTACTTAATGTGTAAAGTACTTAATGTGTAGGGTACTTAATGTGTAAGGTACTTAATGTGTAGGGTACTTAATGTGTAAGGTACTTAATGTGTAGGGTACTTAATGTGTAAGGTACTTAATGTGTAAAGTACTTAATGTGTAAGGTACTTAATGTGTAGGGTACTTAATGTGTAAGGTACTTAATGTGTAAAGTACTTAATGTGTAAGGTACTTAATGTGTAGGGTACTTAATGTGTAAGGTACTTAATGTGTAAAGTACTTAATGTGTAAGGTACTTAATGTGTAAGGTACTTAATGTGTAAAGTACTTAATGTGTAGGGTACTTAATGTGTAAGGTACTTAATGTGTAGGGTACTTAATGTGTAAGGTACTTAATGTGTAAAGTACTTAATGTGTAAGGTACTTAATGTGTAAAGTACTTAATGTGTAGGGTACTTAATGTGTAAGGTACTTAATGTGTAAAGTACTTAATGTGTAGGGTACTTAATGTGTAAGGTACTTAATGTGTAAGGTACTTAATGTGTAAGGTACTTAATGTGTAGGGTATTTAATGTGTAAGGTACTTAATGTGTAAAGTACTTAATGTGTAGGGTACTTAATGTGTAAGGTACTTAATGTGTAGGGTATTTAATGTGTAAAGTACTTAATGTGTAGGGTACCTAATGTGTAAGGTACTTAATGTGTAAGATACTTAATGTGTAAAGTACTTAATGTTTAGGGTACTTAATGTGTAAGGTACTTAATGTGTAAGGTACTTAATGTGTAAAGTACTTAATGTGTAGGGTACTTAATGTGTAAGGTACTTAATGTGTAAGGTACTTAATGTGTAAAGTACTTAATGTGTAGGGTACTTAATGTGTAAGGTACTTAATGTGTAGGGTACTTAATGTGTAAGGTACTTAATGTGTAAGATACTTAATGTGTAAAGTACTTAATGTTTAGGGTACTTAATGTGTAAGGTACTTAATGTGTAAGGTACTTAATGTGTAAAGTACTTAATGTGTAGGGTACTTAATGTGTAAGGTACTTAATGTTAAAGATACTTAATGTGTAAAGTACTTAATGTGTAGGGTACTTAATGTGTAAGGTACTTAATGTGTAAGGTACTTAATGTGTAAAGTACTTAATGTGTAGGGTACTTAATGTGTAAGGTACTTAATGTGTAAGATACTTAATGTGTAAAGTACTTAATGTTTAGGGTACTTAATGTGTAAGGTACTTAATGTGTAAGGTACTTAATGTGTAAAGTACTTAATGTGTAGGGTACTTAATGTGTAAGGTACTTAATGTTAAAGATACTTAATGTGTAAAGTACTTAATGTGTAGGGTATTTAATGTGTAAAGTACTTAATGTGTAGGGTACCTAATGTGTAAGGTACTTAATGTGTGGGGTACTTAATGTGTAAGATACTTAATGTGTAGGGTATTTAATGTGTAAGATACTTAATGTGTAGGGTACTTAATGTGTAAGATACTTAATGTGTAAAGTACTTAATGTGTAGGGTACCTAATGTGTAAGGTACTTAATGTGTGGGGTACTTAATGTGTAAGATACTTAATGTGTAAAGTACTTAATGTGTAGGGTACTTGATGTGTAAGATACTTAATGTGTAAAGTACTTAATGTGTAGGGTACCTAATGAGTAAGGTAGTTAATGTGTGGGGTACTTAATGTGTAAGGTACTTATTGTCTAGGGTACTTAATGTGTAGGGTACTTAATGTGTATTGTACTTACTGTGTAAGGTACTTAATGTGTAAGGTACTCACTGTGTAAGGTACTTAATGTGTAAGATACTTAATGTGTAAGGTACTCAATGTGTAGGGTATCCTATGTGTAAGGTACTTAATGTGTAAGGTACTTCATGTGTAAGGTACTTAATGTGTAGGGTACTTACTGTGTAAGGTACTTAATGTGTAGGGTACTTAATGTGTAAGGTACTTAATGTGTAAGGTACTCACTGTGTTCACTGTGCGTTGAAGCTACAAACATTGAAAAACCCATAAAACCAACTTCTCTTGACAAAATACACAATTTTATAAAGCCTTCTTTTTTAAATACATTTTTTTATAAACAGAGCACAATGTTGTACTACATTGTAATAACTACAAAATGTCCGGTTAGGTTAGATTCGGTTATTTAAAAATAAATAAATTAATAACCTGAGGTCAAGTGAAGAGGCCTCCATTTTAGTACGTCATGGCATTGTTGAGCAACATGGTGGCCAACGTTACGGTATAGAGTAGATGTACTTTAGGTATCTACCTTGAGAGACTTCCAATAAAAATAGCTTTTTCAAAGCTGCAACACAGAAAAAGCTTTTTGAAAGCACATAAATATATTTAAAGTAAAACAGCATAACTGTTTTTATGCAATTGTGTTTTACATTTTCTTTAAAATTAAAGCCTGCAGTCAGTTTTTCATATATAATAGGTTCTTTATATTTTAAACTATTTTTCAATGATTTTTTGTCACTTTTTTCACTTTTTTTTCAGGATAGAAGAATTGACGAGGGAAATAAGAGAAATGAAGGGTTGGCCACATCTGGATGAGGTACGACAAATTTTCGTAAAATTAGTATATTTTCGAACTATAACTTCATGTAGCATAGCATATAAAAACGTTACATGGAGGTTTTGCTACAAGAACAAGGCATTGTGTCTTAGTAAACCAGGAGAAAGTGTAAATAGGTGATAGAAAGGTCAATATATTTGTGTATATCCTGTAGTAAGTCTTTTAAAGTTGCTAGAATGGTCAATATATTTGTATCTGTATTGTAGAAGTCATTTAAAGTTGCTAGAATGGTAAATATATTTGTGTATATCCTGTAGTAAGTCTTTTAAAGTTGCTAGAATGGTAAATATATTTGTATTTGTATTGTAGAAGTCATTTAAAGGGGCTAGAATGGTAAATATATTTGTGTATATACTGTAGTGAAACCTTTATAGGAATAGAACATGGTTTGTAAGGGATTGTTTCTTGTTGCAGAGCGTAAGGACGGTCACTCTTGAAACACCCAAACCCATTACCAAGCAAAGCCTGGATGTATTCCTGCAGAACTTGTTGTGGGAAAAGGTCGCCGCTGATAAGCAAAATAACATTATGGAAATTATACGGCTGAAGGTAAAGCTGCTTGTTTTTCTAAAGCACAGTAAGCAAAAGTATAATATAAGAACTTGTGACAGCATATTATTTACAACTTTTATTTAGTGATTGCATATGAATTAATTGTTATTATTTTAAAGTATATTTTCTTATTGTATTTTCTCTCACTAACACTGCCTTAAAGTGGAGGAACTGTATTATACTTCTTTAATATTTATATTCCACTTTCCTTGATGTGACGTCACTCGCGGTGCTGAAGACAAGGTGCTGAAGACGCGGTACTGAGTAAGTGAGGTCGCGTACATTGGGTGGCGGTTTGTTGCAGGACGTCGCGCAACATCGCACCTTTTCCTATTCAGTTTGGTCTTGTCGTGCGACGAGCATCATGAATGGCCAGAAACTTTTTAATCTCGACCCCAGTGGGATCAAAAATACCTCGAGGGACATCACTAGTAAATTATAATAATAATTATAAATTATTATAAAATAATCATTACAAAAACCTTGTAAGAGAAAATTATAATTACAAAAAATAGGCATCACAATCAATTAATAGATTGTTTACTTAAATAATAAATTTATATTGTTTACAAATCCAAAAGTAATTTGAACAATGAGTAAGTGAGGTCGCGTACATTAGGTGGCGGCGTGTTGTACTCCGTCGCGCAACATGGCATGGCAGGTTCTGACCAATCTAAACGTGTAGGGTAAGTGAGGTCGCGTACATTGGGTGGCGGCTTGTTGCGCGACGTCGTGCAACATCGCACGGCAGATACTGACCAATGTAAACGTGAAGGGTAAGTGAGGTCGCGTACATTGGGTGGCGGCTTGTTGCACGATGTCGTGCAACATCGCACAGCAGGTACTGACCAATGTAAACGTGAAGGAGTGAAGCCGCGTACATTAGGTGGCGGCTTGTTGCACGACGTCGTGCAACATCGCATGGCAGGTTCTGACCAATCTAATCGTGAAGGGTAAGTGAGGTCACGTACATTGGGTAGCGGCTTGTTGTAGGACGTCGCGCAACATCGCACTTTTTCCTATTCAGTTTGGTCTTGTCGTGCGACGAGCATCAAAGTAATTTGAACAATAACTTGTCAAGTTTGAAAGCAACAAAACTAATAAAAAAGAAGAAATATAGTGCAACTGTTCCAAGCAGTGATCACGTCTGTACAAAGCTTATCATTGCAAAACCTATAATTGAAGCAAAATATAGTCTTTGTTAGAGATGATATTTACTTTAAAGCTAAAACTCTCCGTACCGACTTCTTTGCGCAATATACTACTAGCCCACTCACGTTCTCCTTTCTGTAGTCTGCGTCTAATAAATTGCGAAGAATGTAACAATAAAAATAATGATTCATCACAAAATGGTAGTTGACTTGATGGTGAGATAAACACCACTGACTGTCGTACGACAAAACATCAAGCAAAGGACGGGTTACGTCGTGCGACGAGTTGTACGACAAAACATCAAGCAAAGGACGGGTTACGTCGTGCGACGAGTTGTACGACAAAACATCAAGCAAATGACGGGTTACGTCGTGCGACAAGTTGTACGAGAAAACATCAAGCAAAGGACGGGTTACGTCGTGCGACAAGTTGTACGACAAAACATCAAGCAAAGGACGGGTTACGTCGTGCGACGAGTTGTACGACAAGTGTACTTTGTCGAGGTCGCATATTTATCTAAAGGACGAGATGCCTTGGCGATGTCTATGCTTGTGTATACGACTCTAATGTTCTCTTGCTAATGGTTTCAACTTTTGCCCTAATAAATAGGGATCTATAATTTTCGGGATTTTATCATTAGTTTTTATTTATTATTATTTTTGTCGTATTCGCCAATTCAATTCAATCTCCTACGCTCTATATTTAAGTATTTTTCGTTGTTATAGAGAACGTCTTGGTCCATTATCATTAAATCTTATTGTTTATACTTATTTCG
>JBAIZL010000005.1:63512654-63537654 GCA_036971475.1 Prosapia bicincta | reverse complement strand
GTTCTGTCGGTGTGAGTGCAGATACCTTGCGAAAGCGATCTTAGTAGAAATATACTGTGGCGAACAAACTAAAATCGTAAAGTAAGGATGAATGTACACAGATAGTTAAGTTACACTTTACTTAAATGTACAATGTTTGAACAATAATATAAGCAATATTTGAGCTGGCTTGTGAGTGAAAATTATAAATAAAAGAATAAATATGCTACGTCTCACAATTATAGAAACTTTACTATCATTCGCGTTTAAATGGTAATATGTTACCATCTTCAGTGATGCTACACAATTTAAACTTAATTGTACAAACTAAATTATAGGTTATGTTGAGTTTAAATTGTGTAGCATCACTGAAGATGGTAACATATTGTCATTGAAACGCGTATGATAATAAAGTTTTTATAACTGTGATTCGTAGCATATTTATTCTTTTATTTGAACAATAAGTTCAAATATAGAAAAAGTGAAAATTTGAAGAGGAAAGATAGTGACAACAGAAGAGTGTTTACAAAGAGTATCCGGTTCTTGACGACTTTCTCTGTCAAATGAACGCAATAATAATTTCTGTGTGTAGGGAGTCCACTAGCGTCAGGCTCGACATGGTACCAGTCTGCAACTCTCGCTATGAGGTCCAGACTGGTCACCAGCCCGCCCGTGAGACGAGACGAACTCCAACCAGGCACAGAGTTTAAGCCGCTTTTCCAGAACCGCTCGGGATCAGTGGAACTTCCGAATGACCAGGTTTCCGTGCCTCTATACCCCGACTGATTAGTTCGGTCCAGGTAGTACAATCGGGCTTTTATCCACTGTCAGTTGGCCTTGCCTAAAGGCCGGACCCAACGAATTCGGGAATAGCTACAAGTTGGTTATAGACCCATTCAGCTAGACCTTCAGAGCTATCTGGGGAGCACAGAAACAACTAACCAAGTCTTGATTTCCCGCCTAATCCTTCACCAATACTGCGGATCCTACTTCACCGCTATAACAATTGAAAAACAAATAAAAATGTCTTGTCAATAAAAACAAAACAAAACTTAGTCAAATTTAGGAAAAAAAAGAAATATAAATCGGCATTTTAAATAACTTCTGTTTAAATTGTGAAAATATTCTACTCTTATATCTAAAAAGTAATATAATTTAACGCCAGTTAAACATAAGTTAAATGTCCCAGTTTGTACAGTAAGTAATAATTACTGTGTAACTATTAATAAGTACTAAATATATATATTTGTTGATTCCATCTTCACGTGAGCTACTAGTTTTCACTAAACAATTATAAATATTTATAAACTTGCCTATAGTAGCACTTTCTTATATTTGTTGAGGACGGCCGTTTCGGGAGATATGTCCCATTGTCAACTCAGACCGTAACCTACGTAAACCTTGTGATCAGTTCCGGTCTGAGTTGACAATGGGACACATCTCCCGAAACGGCCGTCCTCAACAAATATAAGTAAGTGCTACTATAGGCAAGTTTATAAATATATATAATTGTTTAGTAAATACTAATGTACATAGTAAACGCAAGGAAATAGTTATGCATTTCCAATGCCGTAAACATCAGCTTATTATTAATATTATTCTAACTGTTTATCAGCGTATAGATTTACTTACTGTACATCTGTAATTTTCATTTCTAATTACGTTTAAAAAGATTATTAGTGTTAAAGTACTATTTACTTGCTTACATCAAAACACACAAGCGCGCATGACGAAATCGTGTTTGTGTAACATAGAATTTGTTTGCTGGAAATAACTGTGGTCCCCGTGTATGGATTTATTTGAAATAGTTCTGAAATGAGGAAATGATCGGCGAGGCGGCTGTTTTGCACGCTTTGTTAAGCTGGTCCCCTTTTCACTGGAGTTGGCGGACAGATATCGAGCTCGTCTCCCTCCTATAGCCCTACAGATGAAAATGTAAACACGTATTCATGTTTTAGAAAAATATTTCTCTATTCTTGTTTTATTTCCGAAAATATATTTTAGCAGCTTTTTAAATTTCATTGTTTGTACAAAACTTTGAATTTAGACTTAAAATTTCTAGTTAAAAATGACATTTAATATTGTACACGACTGGTAATATTTATTCTTATTTGGGGCTCTGGTTTCTCACAACATGGTTTCTACTCTCAACATCCTTACATTCTTTTACATTTTCTATCCTCTAAACTTCAACCTTCTAGATTTTTTCTGAAGGCTCAGCTTCACTTCGCAGTACCAACAATCCAAATCCTTAAGAAAGTAATATTTTAGTAAAACCAAAGAAATTATGGAAAATATAACATAAAAATATAAAAACATAACATATAAAATATAGTATAACCGTCAGTTGACAACAGATCATATGCTGAAATAAAATAGAATCCAGAAAAGACTTAAGTTGGAGAACCGTTGGTCTGCAGTAAAAAAATATGCCTTTGGAACAAACACGTGAATAAATATGAAAAACTCACGTCCAATGTGTAAATTTATTTATAGGGGGAAACAATTTTACAAACCTCGTCATGTTCGAATATAAAGTATGAGCTTAGCTTGTAAGTAAAAATAATTATTTAATACTCAAACTGACATACAAAATATGTAATAAAATATTTTTCAAACATTAATTACATGTATAGGATGTCTCGCATATTTTGTTATTACATAACAATAACTTGATTGGGTTAGAATTGAGGAAGGCTGGTCAGCAAAACCTCCACTACTCCGTTGTTATTAGTTGTTGTACAGTAACTTTGCTAACATGATATTGCGTTTTTCATTGCTAGGCAACAACTTTATTACTGTACCTACTTGCAAGTTCCTTTCTCTAACTCGTACAAACGGATTGTTTCCAACCATGTTATAGAAAACCAGACAAATATTCTATTCTGATTAGACACTTCTACATAAGCGAGTTCAACCGTGAAAGGGCGAACCAATGCCATGCTTCGGAATTTACTTATCCACAAATTTCGTAAACAATTGCCCATTTAGAGTACAAAAATTGAACAAGAGTATTTTTTAACGTAAATATTTACTGCCTATGTTTGCTTCCTGCCTATGAACCCTTCTCACGAAAGCTATGATTCTCCTACATCTTCCAGTATAGCTGATCACTAGTAAGTTGGGCGCGACCTTGAAGGGCGAGCATACGCAGGGGAAGGGCAGGGGAAGCAAGAGACCGTTTTACAGACATTATAATATGAGAATTTGACAAGGTCGAAAGGCCGGTATAAATACTATTTTATTTGATTTGTCATATTTACCAAATCATTTACATAAAGTTTTGAACAAATTTACTTAAATCAGTTTTCTAAACGACTGCAATTTCTTAGTAATGAACTCCGATGCAACACGCACTACAAAAACCAATGTTTTTGAATAGGAAATCTTTTGTTTCCTGTTGATCGATCGCGCGCCAGCCTACGAGTGAACCGCTATACCAGATGAGTCGACTTTCCACCCATTAGACGCGTGCATATCGCTTTAGCAAGCACAATAAGAGATCTAAGCACACACCCGGCGCGGCGTCAGCCTACGAGTGAACCGCTATACCAGATGAGTCGACTTTCCACTCATTAGACGCGTGCATATCGCTTTAACAAGCACAATAAGAGATCTAAGCATACACCCGGCGCGGCGCCAGCCTACGAGTGAACCGCTATACCAGATGAGTCGACTTTCCACCCATTAGACGCGTGCATATCGCTTTAACAAGCACAATAAGAGATCTAAGCATACACCCGGCGCGGCGCCAGCCTACGAGTGAACCGCTATACCAGATGAGTCGACTTTCCACTCATTAGACGCGTGCATATCGCTTTAACAAGCACAATAAGAGATCTAAGCATACACCCGGCGCGGCGCCAGCCTACGAGTGAACCGCTATACCAGATGAGTCGACTTTCCACTCATTAGACGCGTGCATATCGCTTTAACAAGCACAATAAGAGATCTAAGCATACACCCGGCGCGGCGCCAGCCTACGAGTGAACCGCTATACCAGATGAGTCGACTTTCCACCCATTAGACGCGTGCATATCGCTTTAGAAAGAACAATAAGAGATCTAAGCATACACCCGGCTCGGCGTCAGCCTACGAGTGAACCGCTATACCAGATGAGTCGACTTTCCACCCATTAGACGCGTGCATATCGCTTTAGCAAGCACAATAAGAGATCGAAGCATACACCCGGCGCGGCGTCAGCCTCCAAGACTAAACTGGCAAGCTAGACCTACAAGGAGTAGATAAGTAAGCTTTTGGGAGAATTAAGTGGTGGAAAGGTTTATAACAATATTTACCGGCGTAAAAGCGTCTAGATAACGATCAGACATAACATCGTCGCGAGACAAAAGCCTGTTCGCTATATGTTTATGTTTATAGTGTGTAATAACGTTCATTAGGCGTAGAGTATTGTTGTTGGCAGGTCCTTCCAACGCTAGAGACGCGCCACCTGGAAGAACTGTGGCGCTGCCTATCCTGGTGGGTTTCTGTAGGGAAAATCAAAACTATTCCTGTGTTTAGGACAAGTAAAATCTTGGACACGCTGAAGCACTTTCCTTTAATTACAGTGAATATTAAAGTTTTTTTGTGTGAAGAATAATAACGGTTGATAAACGAGTAAAATCAAATTATTTATTTTAACCACGTTTCAAAGACTGATTTGTTGTCCTCTTCAAGACTGAAAATGTCCTCACACTCGAAATAACCTTAAAAAAAATTCGTTAATGTTACACTTGACACTCGTCGTCGTCGGCTTAGAATTCGGTGATGGCGTCAAATTAGCTCGCGGCGTCGAACTTGGCGTCGGCGTTTTACTTGGCGTCAACGTCTAATTTGGCGTCGGCGTCGAATTGGGCATCGATGTCGAATTTAACGTCGGTGTCGAATTTGATGTCGTCTGCATCGTCAAATTCAGCGTCGGCGTCGAAAATGGCGTGGCGTATAACTAGATTTCGTCGTCGAACTAGGCGTCGGCGTTGAATTTGGCGTCAGCATACAATTTGTTGTCAGCGTAGAAATAACTTCGGCGTAAATTTTGGCGTCAGCGTCAAACTTACCGTCGGCGTCCAATTTGCCTCGACGTCGAATTTAGCGTCGTTGTCGAATTTGGCGTCGGCGACAAATTTGACGTCGGTTTCGAATTCGGCGCCGGAGTCGAATTTGCCCGCGGTGTCGAATTTTGCTTCGGTGTCTAATTTGGCGTCGGCGTTGAATTTGGCATCGACGTCAAATTTGGCGTCAGCGTAAAATTTGCGTCGGCGTCAAATTTAGCGTCGGCTTCGAATTTTTCTTCTTCGTAGAATTTGGCGTCGGCGTCGGCGTCGGCGTCGAATTTAGCGTCAAAGTCGAATTTGTGGTCGGCGTCGAACTTGGCGTCGGCGTTTTACTTGGCGTTGGCGTTTTACTTGGCGTTTGCGTAAAATTTAGCGTCGGCGTCGAACCTGGCGTCGAACTTGGCGTCACTGTCGAATTTAGCGACGGCGTCGAATTTGGGGTCAAAATCGAATTATTTAAAGTCGGCGTCGGATTGATAGATATAATCTATAGCTACTGATAGAGACATTTGAATATTGATATAAACCTGTAGATGTTGGTTAGAAACGTTTAGCTATTGATAGAAATATAGCTATTGATAGAAAACTTTAGCTATTGATAGAAACCTTTAGATATTGGTACAAATATTTAGATCTTGATAGAAACCTTTCGCTGTTGATAGAAACCTTAGTTATTGATAGAATAATAGCTCATCTTGATATTTTAGTTAAGTGTAGGAGACATGATGTTTTGTCTTCTCATATTAGGCATTTGAGTGGTAAATCTAAGCACATTGTTTTTTTATAACAAAACCTTTTTGCACTTGAAAATGACAACAAATTAGTTGTCAGCACGTTTTATGTTATAATAAATAAATTGATTTTTTTTGCTCATTAACCTTTATTCCTTCGCATTTTTAAGCGAGTGTCAAAATAATATTAATATAAATATTTTAAGTTTTATAGATAGTAAAAAATTATTTCATTACAATTTTCTGTAATGTGCTGAAGAGATTAAGTACAGAATTGAACGTACAGCTGGTCAAGTTGATAGATGTCATCTGATAGACGTGATGAGGGATGAAAGAAAGTTATGACGTCACTACTATAAGCAATATTCTAGCTGGCTTTTGAGTGAAGGTTATAAACAAAAGAATAAAAAAGCTACGACTCACAATTATAAAAACTTTATTATCTGACGCGTTTCAATGACATTATGTCATCATCTTCAGTGATGCTACACAATTGAAAAAAAATACCTCAACCTATGATTCAGTTTTTGAAATAAAGTTTCAATTGTGTAGCATCACTGAAGATGATGACATAATGTTATTGAAACGCGTCAGATATTAAAGTTTTTATAATTTTGATTCGTAGCCTATTTATTCTTTTGTTTATAACATAGTACTGATTACAAAGTAATATACTATGGGGAAAACTTAACAAAGACTTAGCCAATCCAATTTTTTTCTGTTTCATTTATTTACAAAAACATACGTTTTCAATAAACAACAAGTGGTTTTAAGTGTGCATAAATAGTAGCTACATTAATTATCGTCTTGTAAACATAACCTCACTCCTAATCAAGTAATTACTCCGCTTTGTTATAATACATAATTATGTAGCTTTAATACATATAGTGTAGTAACAGGGTTTCTAGATACAATAGATTTTTATACAGATAACATAATTAAAATGAAGTTTTTCTAAATAAAGTAAACAATAGACAGATGGACGTTGTTGCAACATATGTAGGTCATGCGTACATTAATAGTTTAGTAACCTGCTATACCCTAGCTAGATACTTTGTATAGCTATAAAGTAATATACAATATTCCTGCAAGAAACTATGGGTTTATATAATATTACTGGTAAATATCTTGTTATTTCAAGCAAAATAACAGTATATTTAAAAGTTACTATTAGTAAAGTGGTATTTTTGTAAACCCGTTATATTCTAACCAAACGTTTTCTATTTACGTCGCATAATACCTTTATATGCGTTAATATAGTTAAATATTACCCCTTTTTGCAAAGAAATATTTAGTGTATACAGTTTTCTGTGAAAGTATATTCCATCGGTTATGTTAAATTCCTTCCCTCTGTAACAACTATTTACTGTTTGCTTTATTTGAAATCACTTGTTTCTTGAATAGAATATACTTGTTTTTTTGTATTTATAAGTATCACATGTATGGGAGGAGAAATATAAAAGTAGGTCAAGATTTTGTCTAGTATTACCTAGTATAGTTTACCGGGAGCTAGCTTAGTTGGTTGATTAGTGACGTTTTATCCGCTCCTGCCACTATACTAGGAAAAAGTTACTATGTTTTTTTTCAATGCTGTTCTAAGAAAAGGTAAAAAGTTTGCTTTTCCAAATCCACCAAACAAATTACGTAAAACATTAAATTGTTCCTATCATCCTTGAGTTTATTGGAACACAGAATAGCCCACTGTACTCGATAGAAACGTTGTAATCGAAAGGAACGGACTGTATCTTCTGAAGGATTATTTTATGTAGCGAGAGTGCAGAATCAAAGTTTGCAGCTCTTGTAATTAATATTCGTATTTTTGTTCAATAATAATGGTTTTTTCGCACTATCGTTGTTTTAAACTCAATTGATTAGGTGTTAAGTATGTACTTTACATATCAAGCGTGCGTTTCAATTGCATACATAAGTTTCTGAAGGGAAGAACTAGTAGGCTAGGCCATAACGGAACTCCCTAGTAGAATCTTGTATAGTACTCCGTAGAAAATAATTTATCGGTATAAAAGTATAAATGCGGAAGCAAATATATTAAGTACTGAAACTCATTAGCGCACTGTATATAAAGCTACGGAATATACAAGAAAGGTTGAATCTCTGGGAGCTCAATCTTAAACTTAGAAGCTGAGTAATTAAACTAGCTAAATTTCTGAGTACTTCCTCAGTAAAAATACAAACAAGATATGTTTCATTGGATTGGAAAGGACCTACTTGAAAATAGCAGTATCCAAGAAGGTGCGACAATAAAAAAAGGGTTTAAACACTTATCAAAGCTTTTAGGAATGATCTTAAGTGAAACATAACACGGAAATCAGCCAGTAAAGATGAAGGAAACCAATTAAATAACTTTTAGTAAGGATTAAAGAAAAACAACTATAAGGAAAACCAAGTGAAAGCGGTCAACGGAAGTGAACGAAATACATCTTAAATAGCAGTATATATGAATGTAAAAATGAAGGAAAATTCAATTAAATAAAAACAGACAGAAAATGGTCAATAGAGATAATTAGAACAGAAACATGTTAATAAAAATAGATAAGTTATCAATTATTTTTAAATAAATAGACTTCGTACCTCACTTTATAACACCCACTCACATATACACACACGCTCGCACGCGCGCGCGCACACACACTCGCACACAAACACAAATATATATAATAAAATATTATAGCTTTATAAAAAACTTTGTAGAACATAGCAATTTTTTATACTTCATTACAATATACGATTAGTTACAAAGTTAAAAAAGTTTCTTATTGCTAGCTAACCAGTCAATGCATAGTAGGCTACTGCGTAACGTCGTTAAATGGATCCATTGTGTGTGCCGTAACCCAATATCTTATACTAAGATGCACGCCAATTCATTTGTCAACTGGTTAGCTTACTTTAGGAAACTACTTTTTTATAGCCAGATCTATTGAAATTTAATAGCTTCTATTTATAGCTATACTGACTGTAATGCGGTTTAGCATAGTAATCTTATTATTATTTTTTAATAAATCTTAAATTTTTAAAGTTGTGTGTGTGTGTGTTTGTGTGTGTATTTTATTATTCCTTTTCTCTATTTAGGTCTTATTTTAATCACCAGGTATATTTTTTTTTGGAATATTGGTAACATGTGAAGTCAATATAAATTCTAAATTTTGGTTTTTATAGCAAAAAATAGTTTATTCATTCTTCAATTAAAATATGACATAAAAGATTTAAACTTGGTCCCAAAACGAATGGTAGATTTTCCAGCTGGCTGCAGACGTCTTTTGTCTATCAATGATTCCAAACCGATCTAATCAAACCTAAGTGAAGACAAGTATCCAGGTGGACACAAGCACTTGTTTCCACTCTTAGACAAATTTGATTCCTGAGTGGCTGAATTCACTTCCGTATGATTAACCTGTTGTTTACTTTGTCTCTTAAAATTTTAACCTCTTCATCTCTTTGTTTTTTTTTTATGGTGCTGCCCGACTATGAAATTGTTTTAATAAGTGATTTATTTGTAAATAAACAATAAAAAATAGTTAAAAAGTTATTTGTTCATAAAATAAACTACGGCACTTTATAAGGAAATATAGCTTCAAGTAATTTAATGTATGAAATAAAATCACTTATTCCGAAGTCGTTAAACACGTGACACCATATTATAAAGGTAATTAATAAATTTATGTTCTTCGATATTTATTGTTAATTGTCGCCCTAAAGGAATGATAAAACGTAGCATAGCCTTATTTATTTTAACTTTATATTATTATTTTACTTTTAAATTTGATTAAATAAGTTCTAAATAGGAACTAAACCTAATTATTAAATATAACTCGTCAATTACAACATATATTAGATTATATAATATATAATAGATCTAATATATATATATATATATATATATATATATAGCTATCTAATAATGGCCTATAGCTTATATTATTGTAATTTTCATTCCTGATGATGTTGGTACTGTTTACTAACGAACAGCTTTGAATATAAATTAATAAATATTCTTGTATTTGAATAACCTATGTTGTTTTAATATATATATATATATATATATATATATATATATATATATATATATATATATATATATATATAAACAAGTAAGTCAAAATACAAATACAAGAATTATAATTGAATTTACAATTCAAAGCTTTTCGTTGTCAAACAGTACCAACATCACCAGGAATATTAAACAATTCCTGATGATTTTGAATTGTTTAATATTCCTGATGATGTTGGTACTGTTTGCCAACGAAAAGGTTTGAAATGTAAATTCAATTATATTTCTTGTATTTTGACTTAGTTCTTTATTAATACACAAGAATACATATTGCGTATATATAGAGAGTCCCTAGTCAGTATATTATAGTAGTATATTTTCCGTTAACGTATTAAGAAATAATATACCGTAATTACACTTTGAAATATTGAAATACGTTACATCTAATGATAATAACGTAACCTATGTGTAACAAAAACAGCTCGTGTGCGAAATCATACGTTATCAGTTTATCAAGTATACGACACTTCTAAATATATATAAATTTCCATTTATTAATTATAACTTCCAACCGATCTCAATTGAAGGCAAAAACCAATTTTCATTTTAACCTCCCAGCAATCGGCTCTTACGGACAAAGTTGGTTGCTCCGCGAATTTTTGCAAACTTCCGTAGGTAGTCCTATTCTAAGGGATTTCGTCACGTTCTATCGATTTACTCTGGGGTAGTATTTTTATATTCTGTGCTATAAAATGGTTTTAAAAAGATCAGAACCTGCTTCAAAAAAAAAGAACCTGAAAATATAATTTTTACTTACTAAAAAGTAACCATTATTTTCCAGTAACGAAAATTTAATTTATCATAAGCTTATTACCCATAAAATTTTGAAGTCGGTAGTGAATTACATCTTGGGATTATATTTAAAATACTGAAAGTGACAAATCAAGGGATTTTACTTGATGTTTGGACTCCTTGGCTTGTAGATTACCAAATTATAATATACACTCAGGCTACTCAATCATTTCTTCCATGCTCTTAGTTTATAGGTACAGTACTAGAGATTTATTAAATATGATACAAAAGGATTAAGGAGATATTATCTCTTATATGTATAAGCATCTACAATAATCACATTTCGTGTAAATCATTCAAAGATGTTTGAATTGTCCGCAATATGTATATGTGAACGAAAAGTATGCAATCACATTTTTTTTTATTGGACAAAATCTGATATTGCCTTTCCCGAGAACAAAGATCAATTATCGTCCCGCATACTCTCAAAATATCGAACACTTGAATGTTTTATCCCGTGGGAAGACTCTATGGTTCGCTGTAATTAGTCATGGGAAGTCAACCAATCAAAAAGTTGATTGTTTAGGCAAGTTTGGAACAGATTTGATGAATTAGCAAATAGAAGGCATGATTGCGGCGCCTACTTCAAACTTTTGTGGGTAATAAGCGTAATATAATGTTTACGTTGAAAAAATTATATATTCGGGTCTTTTTTACTAAAAAAAAAGGTCGGTTGTGTATTTTATTAAACAAATTTATTTCTACATTTTTAGAGGTATGATCTTTAATTTCTGTTTACATTGTATTCGAATTTCGTTTAATATAGTTGATTATGTTGGAACGAATTGTCACTATTTATCCACATAAAATTCCCGATGTGTATATTCCTCTAATCATATTGCTTCATCGTTGTTTAAACAATGGACACGCCCTTGAAGAATACGATAAACATATCAGTTTGTTAGTCAAATAAATTGAGTAATTTATGTTGGAAATGCAATTGTCGAATTTTCCTAATATCCTACATATTATCTCTTATCTTGCAATTATTCTTTTCATTTCCGTTTAAAAATATGTTAATAATCACGTAATGCAATATCACATGCAAACATACAACAATGGTGGCTTTAATAATTATTAGGAAAAACATTTTGCACACATAAAATGTTAATAAATAAATAGAGTGAACATTGATAGTAGAGTTACGTATTAGGTATTTTAATGAATTTATCTCTTGATATTTAGTGAAGTAATGAAGTGTTCATCTGAGGATTATTGCATACCTTGATTTTAGTAAATAAACTAAATCGTATTTTCAGTGTATTTATGTTAGCTTATCTCATTCGAGTTATATCAAGTTATGTATCAATATGGGATGACCATCGGGAAAGCCATCAGGAAAATTCATTCATTAGGATCCGATGATGCTCGTTCTAAGAATCTTTATCAAGCACGAAATAAAACAAAAATTTCTTCGATTTAAACTTATTTTTTTCACGTTATTTTTATGTGAGGGAGATTACTACATAAATTAAATGCTGATTGTTTGTTATGCTTGTTTATTATCTTGTAATTCGTAATCCTTATTTTAAAACAAATTCACTCGAAACAAAATTTTTTTAAATTTAAAATAGTGTGTTATTGTCTCCAACTCAGACGGATTGAGATGTAACTATAATGGGACCACCGGAAAGGTTTCCCCTTTCATTTGCAAGAAAAATCACTTAGACCTGTTAAATACTTCCAAAGTTATCCAGGAACAAACAAAAAAAAACATACGGATTAAATACAGAACTTCCTTTTTTGAAATTGTTTAATAAAACAACAGATAATTCTTAAACAATTTACGTTTGCTACTTTCATTTTTTTACTCAAAATATAAACCACAATTATATTGCAATGAGTAATTTATAAAATGTTGACAATGTACATAATGCCAGTAAAAGTCCTTCTTTTGACTTCCCTTCATTTTATCACAAATAATACTGTTTAGAAAAATAAAAATAAATTCTACCAACACAAAAATGAAAACCATGTTTGTTTGTACAAACGAAGTCGCCTGAAAGGTTGCTTGGTAAACAAATAACTTTGTTTCATATTACAGTACAGTGTCTACTTCAAAGCGGACGGACTAAGTATGACGATAAAAGTAGGTTTGGAAACGTAGTCTAACAACTAAAGACAAACAAAACAAGATGTTATTGGTGGTGTGAAAGCACAGGGTTCCGTTTACAAATAAGTGGCTTGGCCGAGCTTTGAGATGCCGCCGGTTCAGTTCGGCTAATTTATTATTTCAGTGTCGAAGAGGAACATTTGGCCTCCCTCCTCCGTTTCCTGAGGACGGGACATCTTTACTTCTTTTCCGCTTTGATTTATGGACCGAATTATTTTACAAAGTTTAAGATCGGCCAAATGAAACATTGCTAACTTGATTTTAATGCGTTGAAAGAATTCGACTGTTTATATTTTTTAACGAGTTGTTTGAACATTTTGTGTTTTGCGTATTTGCCAAGAGAATGTAAATTAAACGTATGGAGAACTTTCATGCAGAGTTTATACTACAGAGTGGTGCCATTTAAAAATGACACCCACAGTAAATGTTGGGGAAAGCCTCAAACCACAATGTAAAACAAAAACTGTTTATTGAAATATTCTGATGTAAGACAAAATTTACCTTCCTCAAGGGCTTGAGTTGAAACCTAAACTCTAAATGTACAATTTATTAAATTGCTTCTGTTAACTCACACTCTCTTTACATACAAATTTTAAATCGTTAATAAAAATACGTTTTTACTCATCAAATCGCGTTTAAATACATTTTTATTAAACTATATTGGATGACAATCGATGTTATTATACTTTTTTCAAATATTTATTTAATAATTAAATGTTAAAAATTTAGGGGCTCTAAGCCGGATTCGAACTTAGTATCTTCACGTTCAGAGCCAAGCGATTTGGCACTCAGCCAACTTTCCCATAGCAAGAAGTATATTTCTCAAAGAGGTATATTTTTTTTGACGGGCCAGTTTCCTTTGCCCCCATCAGGTTATCGTCGACACCTCCATTGTAAAACCTTAAACTGTTGTCATGGTTATTACATAGTATCATAAATAATGCTCTAAGATTAAAAATTAATGAAAGGAAAATAAATAAACAAACAAACCGGATTAACGTTGTCTAACCTTGCTTCACAAAACGGACATGCGAAAGAAAAGCGAAAAGATACTACAAAGCAATGGAAGTAACAAAAAAAGAGGATAAATAGTAACAAACAAAAATAATAGTTTAATACCATACATAGGAAGGAAAACGGAAAATTGCAAGGGAATTCCCTTTTTATTTTGCCACTTAATATTGTTATTCTGACATAAAATAACATATGGGTATACATATTTATACTAATTGTAATTATAAGTAATGGGAAATAGTGCTTCCTAAGGGTAGGACTGAGTAGGGCATCGTTATCTGGTGCTGAGGAGTAATGGGAAATAGTGCTTCGTGAGGGTAGGACTGAGTAACGCATCGTGATCTAGTGTTGAGGAGTAATGGGAAATAGTGCTTCGTGAGGGTAGGACTGAGTAACGCATCGTGATCTGGTGCTGAGGATTAATGGGAAATAATGCTTCGTGAGGGTAGGACTGAGTAACGCATCGTGATCTGGTGCTGAGGAGTAATGTGAAATAGTGCTTCGTGAAGGTAGGACTGAGTAACGCATCGTGATCTGGTGCTGAGGATTAATGGGAAATAATGCTTCGTGAGGGTAGGACTGAGTAACGCATCGTGATCTGGTGCTGAGGAGTAATGGGAAATAGTGCTTCGTGAGGGTAGGACTGAGTAACGCATCGTGATCTGGTGCTGAGGAGTAATGGGAAATAGTGCTTCGTGAGGGTAGGACTGAGTAACGCATCGTGATCTGGTGCTGAGGAGTAATGGGAAATAGTGCTTCGTGAGGGTAGGACTGAGTAACGCATCGTGATCTGGTGCTGAGGAGTAATGGGAAATAATGCTTCGTGAGGGTAGGACTGAGTAACGCATCGTGATCTGGTGCTGAGGATTAATGGGAAATAATGCTTCGTGAGGGTAGGACTGAGTAACGCATCGTGATCTGGTGCTGAGGAGTAATGGGAAATAGTGCTTCGTGAAGGTAGGACTGAGTAACGCATCGTGATCTGGTGCTGAGGATTAATGGGAAATAATGCTTCGTGAGGGTAGGACTGAGTAACGCATCGTGATCTGGTGCTGAGGAGTAATAGGAAATAGTGCTTCGTGAAGGTAGGACTGAGTAACGCATCGTGATCTGGTGCTGAGGATTAATGGGAAATAATGCTTCGTGAGGGTAGGACTGAGTAACGCATCGTGATCTGGTGCTGAGGAGTAATGTGAAATAGTGCTTCGTGAAGGTAGGACTGAGTAAGGCATCGTGATCTGGTGCTGAGGAGTAATGGGAAATAGTGAGGGTAGGACTGAGTAAGGCATCGTGATCTGGTGCTGAGGAGTAATGGGAAATAGTGAGGGTAGGACTGAGTAAGGTATCGTGATCATGTGCTGAGGAGTAATGGGAAATAGGGAGGATAGGACTGAGTAAGGCATCGTAATCTGGTGCTGAGGAGTAATGGGAAATAGTGCTTCGTGAGGATAGGACTGAGTAAAGCATCGTGATCTGGTGCTGAGGAGTAATGGAAAATAGTGAGGGTAGGACTGAGTAAGGCATTGTGATCTTGTGCTGTGGAGTAATGGGAAATAGTGCTTCGTGAGGGTAAAACTGAGTAAGGCATCGTGATCTAGTGCTGAGGAGTAATAGGAAATAGTGCTTCGTTAGAGTAAGACTCAGTAAAGCATCGTGATCTGGTGCTGAGGAGTAATGGGAAATAGTGAGGGTAGGACTGAGTAAGGCATCGTGATCTGGTGCTGAGGAGTAATGGGAAATAGTGAGGGTAGGACTGAGTAAGGTATCGTGATCATGTGCTGAGGAGTAATGGGAAATAGGGAGGATAGGACTGAGTAAGGCATCGTAATCTGGTGCTGAGGAGTAATGGGAAATAGTGCTTCGTGAGGATAGGACTGAGTAAAGCATCGTGATCTGGTGCTGAGGAGTAATGGGAAATAGTGAGGGTAGGACTGAGTAAGGCATCGCGATCTGGTGCTGAGGAGTAATGGGAAGTAGTGAGGGTAGGACTGAGTAAGGCATCGTGATCTGGTGTTGAGGAGTAATGGGAAATAGTGAGGGTAGGACTGAGTAAGGCATCGTGATCTGGTGCTGAGGAGTAATGGGAAATAATGAGGGTGGGACTGAGTAAGGCATCGTGATCTTGTGCTGAGGAGTAATGGGAAATAATGAGGGTGGGACTGAGTAAGGCATCGTGATCTTGTGCTGAGGAGTAATGGGAAGTAGTGAGGATAGGACTGAGTAAGGCTTTGTGATCTGGTGCTGAGGAGTAATGGGAAATAGTGCTTCGTGAGGGTAGGACTGAGTAAGGCTTCGTGATCTGGTGCTGAGGAGTAATGGGAAATAGTGCTTCGTGAGGGTAGGACTGAGTAAAGCATCGTGACCTGGTGCTGAGGAGTAATGGGAAATAGTGCTTCGTGAGGGTAGGACTGCTTGTCAGAAGTAAAACCTCTCTTAGTTAGGCTTAGTGCAAGGTGTGTACCGGTTAGCTACAGCGGATAGAGTGACGCGGAGAAACGGTTAAGTTTACAATTTATTCTTTAAATATTTACGTTGTAAATAAACAAAACTTAAAAGCTACTGACAATGTGTTGCACCAGAGTGGTAACTCTATAAGGTATAACTTTTCTAAATTTATGTTAGTTAAGCATTGATCTTTTTCGACGTATATATTTTTCAAGTCATTTTTGAACATTTAACATAGCATAGTGCAAAGTGTTCTCCAGGATGTTCAAGGTTCTAGGTGAGTCTTGAGCTGGGCAAGGTTACTTAGTCTATTCGGGTATTACAACGATATGCCTATAAGATTACTCACATGCTGAGAGGTATGGATATCGAAGCTATGTTTGAGGATTCCTTGAAGCTATGAGACTCTCAAGCTACACGTTTCACTGTGTGTCAAGCAGTGTATGAGGTGGCTCCATCTTGTTGATATCAACAAACCTGGCTCAGTTCAAGACACACAATGACGAAAATATCGCAAAAATCCTCACTGCTCGACTACAAGACTTGATATTCACGGCGAAAACAACGGCGTACTTGACTGACGGTATTTTCCAAATACCTCTAGGCATATCCAATCTTGTACAATACATATTCAATAATAAAGTTTGTAAGTTTCCTTCGTTGTTCTAATTATTTATAAAAATCGTTTTTCTCAGCTCCGTAAATATATCTATGTGTATTGGTGTATTGTGGGGGTGTGTGTTTTGTTTGTATTTTTGAAGTCGTGTTTGTTGCTTCCGAAGGACACCAACCCTTTCAGTCCGCACTACTACTAGCTAACTGGAATTGTAGGCCTATTTTCCCGCATTCATTAAAATAAAAATATTCACATTTAGACCTAAATTATTTATGCCTTACTATAAGTCAATCTGTATGGTTTCAGAACTATTGACGTAGATTCTGGTTTCAGAACTATTGACGTAGATTCTGGTTTCAGAACTATTGACGTAAATTCTGGTTTCAGAACTATTTCATGAATAAAGATCCTGTAACAAATCTTGCAGAATTTGATATTTGTACATAAATGAGGTCAATGGGAAATAAACGCAAGTTGTCGTGTTCAAATTTTTATTGAAAACAAAATGGGGCTAAATAAATTTTGTTGTTAACTTCGACAAAAAATCAAAATAAAAATTCGTTTTAGTATTAGAAAGTGCGCATGAATGTCATCTTCTTTCGTAAAGAAGAAAAAGATAAATACGTTATTATAGATTTTTCAGTTTTGTAAGTTTCCGTGTATTAACAGCTGGTCAACAATTGAAATTCTTACTTCGAAGCTGGAAGCCTGCTTCGTGGTTTTCAGAAGGTGAATATTAATCAGTGACTACGAATTTCTGTCTAAAAATACATTTTAGAATTTTCAAAAATTAATAAATATGTTATTTAATATTATATGCCTGTACTATAATTACTGTTCTGTATCTAATAATATTTTAACATATTATTAAATACTATATTTAGTAGACCTATAGGTATCTGAATGATATGGTATCGTGATATATGTCTGACAGAAACATTACAAAACAATAATACGTGGATCTTAATGGAAATACGTTGGTTGCAGATCGTGAACATCTTATTTTTCTATATGAAAGAATTCAGCGTAAACCCTGTTCAAATTTTGCTGGGCTTACACGTACTGATTCTCTTAGCGATCCTTGTGCAAGCCAGGGACAACGCCGTCATCAAGAAGGAATCGTTATCTGATATTTGTGTGTAGCTGATTCATCTTCTATTACGGATATTAATTTATTCAATTCCTTTTAAATATTTAAAATTAGTTTTATATTTTAGAAATGATTCAAACGAACAGTTTTATTTTATTTCAGCATTTGATCTTTTATTGCAGGTTAGAAAAACTGTACTAACCTTGGTCAAAAACATTTACCAAGCGACGGTGATGAGTTTATAGCTCCACTATTTTAAAGACTGTACGTCAGTTACTATTGTATGTCTGAGTTGTATTCATATTAGTGGTATGCCAATTTTAATATTGTCTATGACCAATATTTGTGTGTGTGGATTTTTTTCTGTAAGTCGGAAAAAACTGACACTGTGCGGTCGACAAAAAAACTGTACTAGCCTTGGTAAAAAACATTCCTTTCGTTGACGTCAAAAATGAGATTAAGGCTCTAAACTTTGAAAGACCTACCACACCTTAATTGAAATGCAATTTATTCTATAAAATATCATCCAAAAGTATGATGACTTTCTGCGGTTATTGATTTGGCATTTGTCTGTGGCTAATGCTGTGTAAGACTGAAAGTTAGGTAGGCCTACTACTCACACATTGAGGTTCCATGTCGCTGGTTTCTCTCACACACGTTCTGAAGAAACACATCTTTCATCCATGTTCTTCGTAGTTATTGTTTTATTACATTGTCTACGTAATGCAACAACGTTTAGCACAGATTGTTTAAGGGATGTGGAAGCTAAGGCCAAATATTATTTAATTAATATTGTATTTTCTGAAGCGTACAAATTTTGCACGTTTTGTACATTTTAAGAGAAAGATAAAATTATGTAAGTTGTATTTAATAAAAGTTTGCCGCTTGACGGCTCCCAAACGAATCCAGTGTAAATGTTGCCTTTGTAGAGCTAAACGCTTGTTGCAATTGTTATTGCTTCGCTCAGTCGAAAATATTTTCTGTTTTCTTTTTAATGAAAATATTCTCCGTAGTCTCCATACAGAAAAGTTCTCTTTTTTCTTCTTTTCAAATTAAACTCGAGCGGAAAATTTCAACGTTTCTTTTGACGAAGAAAAGCGACGCTAGATTGCGGAACAATTAAGAAAATTTCTGTTTGAGTTTATTGAAAGAATTGTGTTTTTTTTCTTCGCAGAATATGGAGTGACGATTTACTGGAGCGAATGGTTTGTTGGGACATTAGCTATTATTAAAATTATTTTACGGCTCCACTTCGGACCGAGCTTAGCGTGTGCTCACTTTTAAATCAACCTAACTTTGTGTGTGTGTGCGTGCGTGAGTGCGTGAACGTGCGGGCGGAAATTTATAAATGGCTACACCCATTATAAAACATATGCTCCTTTCACACAAAAATGAAGGGTCAAAGGTTTTAGAAAAACTATTTATAATACTTTTGCAAAACGAAAAATTATTTAAGATTACATCGGAAGAAGTTAAACGTGAAAGCCTCTTTTAATTTAATTAAAAGTAATATTAATTTAATAACGGGACGGAGAAAAGTTATAGATTGAAGTTAGTTAAAGCATATTAAACTTCACAAGTAATTATTGAGCAACTGAGTGAAAGACTTTAACTTGCAGATGCGTTTTGAAACAGTTGTTTCATTGAGCAGCGGGTTGGCTTCGTCAGTGAAACAATTGTTTAGAAACGCGTCAGCAAGTAAGTTAAAAGTTTTCACTCATATACTCAATAATTACTTGTGAATTATTTAGTGAATTCAAGGTGATTACAACAAATAACTTTATAAGAAACTTGGTGACCAAATACTCCTAAATTACAATAAAAATATTGGAAAAAACCCACAAATCACAAAAATATAAAAAAAGTAACTAATAGTACAAGTTACCTTAGATTAAACCCTTATGTTCATTTCGCTGACTATGTCATCATCATCAGAGGGTCTTATTACAAAATTACAGTCTAGAATAAAATTAATTACTTTATTTAGTTTGTAATTTATTGTATTACACATTGTAATTTTGTAATAAGACTCTCTGATGATGATGATATCGTCATCAAAATGTACATATTAGTTTAATCTTAGGTAACTTATGTTCTTAGTTATTTTTTTATTATTATTGTGGTGTTGGAGTTTTTGCCAATATATTTATTCTAATATATTATACCACCGCGCTCTTGACTTTGTATAATATTCCTAAAGTGTTTCCTAAAATTTGGCCTATAATGTCCTTGAATATTTGTTTTGTGCATTAAGTGTTGGTTAGAGTTTTCTGACCCATCTGGTTGGTCTAACATCTCCCAGAAGGGATTTGTAAAATATCTAATTACTCCTAAATTAATTTTTCTACAATAATTTTTTTTTACAATACAAACGAAAGATTCAGGTTACCTCCAGGCTTCCAGTAATTAAATAGAGTCATTGCATCGCTCGCCATTACATTTTGCTATTGTAGTCACGTGGCATAATTATAACGAGTCCCTAAAGAGGGATTTAGACTCGTTCATGTCACTTGTTTATTTTACTGTCGTGGGACTATTTACACGAGCCTTACTACAAGTATCTTTTAGAATTTTGTTTTTGTTCTAGGCCAAATCACAATTTCTTCAGACGTTGTAGTAGATGACGTATTGATGTGATACTCATGTATTTGTGCATTATTTTTAATTGAAACATTAACTAATGAAACCGCGGTATATCTGACGTCCATGAATCCCAAGGTTAAGGGTTTTGTATATATCACTGCACACTTTTCTATCTCACCATTTGTCTGCACCATAAAGTTTCTATAAATACCTTCACTTGTTTTGAAGTAGTTATATGTTCAGTATATTAGATCATAATTCTTGTTGAAAATTTAATTCTTTTACGATTATGTACACTTAACGTATGAGCGTCCATAATGTTTGAGCCAATGCTTCTAAGCTTTCCGCTAACATTCATTGTATGTATTGTCAAGGACAGGTTTAGTTGTTAAGTGACAATACAGTACTATAGTCCACTGCACGGAATCCGGCGAGGGCTTTATTTAGCGTTATTGCCACGTATCTAGCAGGAATCGCGAGGTATTGTCGAAAGTCGCTTACTTCTGAGCACTAATTGGCAACACTGAGCTGACATTGTTGCCTATTTCGAGCGTCGGGCTGTCAGTCTATTGCCTGTCCGTGACTCGACTCTCGCCCATGTGGCAACGCAGCATTTTTGAGCACCCGCCCGATCTCGTGAAGTGGACTTTAACCTATTTACAATACAGCAACACCTGTGAGTACTTTGTTGTCACTAAAAGGTTACCATGTGCCAAAATGCCTAAAATGAAGATTGGTAAAAGGCTTAGAAAAGTGTTGGTTTAAAAAAATATTCTCAAGTATGAATTGTTTTTAATATATATTATTGAGAGGGCGTGTGAGTATGTGTCAAAATATAATAAACAAAAAAAATAATCTCAAGTATGAATTGTTTGTAATATGTATTATTGAGAGGGCGTGTGAGTATGTGTCAAAATATAATAAACAAAAAAAATATTCTCAAGTATGAATTGTTTTTAATATATATTATTGAGAGAGAGTGTGAGTATGTGCCAAAATGTAATAAACAAAAAAATATTCTCAAGTATGAATTGTTTTTAATATATATTATTCAGAGGGCGTGTGAGTATGTGTCAAAACTTAATAAACAAACAAAATATTCTCAAGTATGAATTGTTTGTAATATATATATTATTGTGAGGGCGTGTGAGTATGTGTCAAAATTTAATAAACAAAAAAAAAATATTCTCAAGTATGAATTGTTTGTAATATATATTATTGTGAGGGCGTGTGAGTATGTGTCAAAATTTAATAAACAAAAAAAAAATATTCTCAAGTATGAATTGTTTGTAATATATATAATTGAGAAGGCGTATGAGTATGTGTCAAAATTTAATAAATTATTAACAATGTCCAACAACAGGGTATATTGTGCAATAATACTGTTTTATAATTATGTTTAATTATTTTATTCACTTTATCCTTTTAACGGCTAAAATTCTTTGCTCTAATGTCCATATTGTTTAAACGGACTCAACCGCGCCAAGGCGGACTCAAAATAACGCCAAGCGTGACAATGTTTGTATGCATTGTGACCTCGCTTGGCAAACCTCATTCACAACAGGGCCTGTTTAGTCGACAAAATGATAATAGTTTATATTAGGCAGGAGTTAAATCCGGTGAGCTAAGGGCATTAAACCGTGTTTACTGAAGTGGGAAGTGGAAGAAGGTTCGCAGCTGTTCGCTAAGCAATAAGACAACATTTTCAGAGATAAATTTAAACAGGAACTGTGTAAACAAAGTCCAGACCGCAGGACATATAACTGGGTACAAAGGTCCCGGCTGCATCTGGGACATGGTGTGAACGTAATTGATTTCATAAAAAGCGTTATCCATCTAAAGGTAACAGACGTCTCGCTGGGTGTTTTTCGCATCGTTAACATTCGAACAACTAATGAGGTAACAACCTTAAGCTTAACTTGTTAACCTCAATCTTATCCTAACCTATCTTAACCAAATCTTAACTAGTTTAGGTTGCATTGCAGCCGAAGATGGTAGGCTAACACTGTTTTTCTCATAGAAAACCGTAAACAGTTTTTGTACAAGTTTCTCTTGTTTATGAAAACTTGTTAATTATAAATATAAACGCGCGTGAGAGTGCGAGCGCACACATACGCACACAATATTCTTTCATACATTCGGAGAGCAACAAAGCCATATTTATCAAAGTATTTGTTTTAATTATCAATATTTTATTTATTTGTGTGTGACGAATATATTTGTATATATAAAACGAACGTGACGTCATTTCATTTTAGGCCTGTAATTAAATATTGCTCATGAAAGTGTTATTACACTAACGGTAATTATATAAAACAATTTTTGTTATACATACATACATATATATATATATATATATATATATATATATATATATATATATATATACCCAACAACAGTAGAAGAGCGAGGTCAAAGTCACTCGCTCTTCTACTGTTGTTTGGTTCACCTCGTCAATACTAGATGAGATTCTAGCGAAACGTCGGAACTGCGATTTTATGCACTGCAGAATGAACGGATGTACTCCAGATATTATTTTTCCATCCCTGAAGGAATATGTATCAGCATATATATATATATATATATATATATATATATATATATATATATATATATGTCGTGTCAAGTATTGACCACTGACCAGACACTACTTTTCCACGCAGATGTTGTCAGCTCTTCACACTTGGAGGAATCATTTTACTTTATTGGAGGAATAGATTATTTTACTTATATATATATATATATATATATATATATATATATATATATATACTTAAATATATATATTACTTAATATATATATATATTAAATATGGTGATATGTTTTCTTGTAATATAGTTAATAATTTAAAAATATTTCAAAAACAAGAATACTTTTAATGAATATTTTTATTCAAAGCTTTTCGCCGATAAAATAGTATCAGCCTGATACTATTTTATCGGCGCAAAGCTTTGAATAAATATATTCATTAAAAGTATTCTTGTTTTTGAAATATTTTAAATTTATTAATTATATATATATATACATTCATTCATTTCATGATTGCTGAGTTAATGATTTTTGTTGCATTAAAAAAAAGTTGTATTGTTAGTTTAAAATTCGTGTCTAAAAAAAGTGATAATGTGTTCTATTTTGAAAGCTATAAAATTAATCTTACCCAAATTATAATTTTATCGCCGTTTACATTATAAATATTACTTATATGTTGCAGTTTTTGTGTTGTACATCTTGAAGTTTTTATTATAAATTACTTGGCAAATAGTTATCTTATAAACTACTTTTTCTTATAAATTACTTTTTTCCATTTTGTGTCACTTGCCAAAAAACCAACAAAAACACATAAAAACACACAACCCAAATAAAACTTCATCATACACATACAAAACACACTACACACGTACACCAATACACTGATCTAAAAATCCTACTCTACATGGATAAACCAAGAAACTAAACACAATAGAAAACTACGAGATATACAAACACCACAAAAACTATCCACGCCAGATTCTAATCGACGAAACGCACTCACAATCGAATACTTTATTTAAACACACACAGCAAACGCGTCCGCTGAAAATATCAGTAATTAGGCCTAGTGTTTTTTTGCCAGGGGATACCAAAAGTGTAATTATTTTTTATTATTTTGTTTTTTCTCTGCACATTATTGTTTAATTTATTTACCACTTCCTTTTTATAACCGTTCCCAAAAGCAATTGACGTATCACATGTTTTCCGTTACTTAATCCTTCTAATAATACTTAGGCCACATTAGACATCAGTATTGCACGATATTTTGGCTTGATCTATACCAATGAAGAAAATCCAGTTGCACATGAGGAAAATTACTTAACAATTTTTAGCCTCAAAACCACGCTAAATAGTGATACACCGAAACCCAAAATCTTCGACATCCATACTGGGAAATTCGCCTTTACTTGAGAATCGCATTTAGGCCAAATGCCTGTTGCTAAGTGAGATCGAAAGTAATCGATTTTAAAAGAATCTTGTGTCAAATCCCAAACTCTCTGCACCAACGCCTTGAACATAACATTCATTTTAACGCTTCAGAATTACTCAATACTCTGATATAGGGCCCTTTAACTCATGTGTTATAAAATATTATTTTTGTACTATCGAGAAGGTAGTTCGATTTTGGAATGATGAAAAGTGTCTTTCAATTGTGAAGAGATATATCTATTTCTGTGATTCCATTATCTGCATCACAAGCCTTTAAGAAGTTTTTCTTACCTTATACCTTTAAGTTTACAACGTTTGTGCTCCGAAACATGAAAATTATAATATTAATTTATCATAAGTAAGCTGTACAAATCCTCACAAAAAATCGACCTTTGATTTTAAGTGAAATAATCTATTCCTCCAATAAAGTAAAATGATTCCTCCAAGTGTGAAGAGCTGACAACATCTGCGTGGAAAAGTAGTGTCTGGTCAGTGGTCAATACTTGACACGATATATTTTAGTTTTACTCTTTTATCCTTTTTGTAAATTTACTCT